>BOPM01002072.1:0-13434 GCA_022179025.1 Porites australiensis
AATAGCTTAAAAATACATTCAAAACAGTGTTGGACTTGGTAAGGGGGCCGGCCGGCCTTCCTAAGGGGCTAGGGGAGAGGCTCTCTTCCTTTTTCGCTTCCATCTTTCCCCTTTTTGCTCAGAAACGCCTGATACTCGGGCTAAAACGGCCAGTAAGCATAGGGGTATGCTTACCCAGGGATGATGGCCTTTTTATTAGTCAAGCTCGCTTTTTTACTCGACTGCATCAAGTGTTCCCAATGACCGTTTCCTGCTAAATGCATTGAAAACACTTTTTAGGCTACCCAGAACACTTTTACATCTTTAGAAATGTATCCTGAGTGATACTAAAAAATTTCATCTGTTCAGTAATCCTAGGGCAACTTGAGTCTTTCTAAAATTATAAGGGCTTCAGAATTATTCTCCTGAAAATTTTAGCTGCAATTTAAAGTTTCAAGAAAGTAAGAATTTTTCTGATTCCTCTCTGCATCGTATTTTTGATTTCAAAAATTTTAGGTTTCCTTTCTAGCTCTATCTCTATGAAAAATAGCTTAACCTGGGGAGTGAAATGGGAAAAATCAACGTTCAGAAAATCTTTGGGAATTCATTAGATAAGTTTCAAAAATTGTAAATTAACGGTACTCGAGACATCCCTGCTTACTGGCATGATTGTAATCAATCTGTTTTAATACATAATTCAGTTATAAGTTATTTTCCATAACTGTTGTCGGGTTTGTGGAAATGAAATTTGAACAGTTCCATCAGCAGAGCCAACCATACGTATTTAGGGTCCCGAAAAATTTAGTACACTGAAATTCAACTTTTCTACCCCAGCCAAGCCAGCTACAGCGGTGTAAAAAAAAATCAACTTCTTCCCCTCTTTAAAAGCACTTTGAGCTAGTGATCAACTGTGATCAATGAGGATTTTCGAGGCGAATTTTTGCAGACTTAGTTTTACAGGGAACAAGGTCGTCGTCTAAATCAAAGCAGAAGATGGACCAGTCTTTACATTGAGGTATGGTCATTTTCGTTCCATGGTCAGATCGTTCCAAGTCAGATCGTTCCACAAAATAGTCAGTTCGTTGTACAAAAAAGTCAGTTCGTTCCACTTTTGAGCTAGAGACGATTGATGGTTTTGAAAGATATAGCACAACAAGTAAAAGCTATGCCGTACTGAAGGTACGGTATTTCGAAGCGCTTGTAACCAGAAGCGCTAGAATTATGCAAATTTTGAAACAACGCGATTTTCGAATTACAATCTCGATTTTATGATAATTTGTCTTGCGGAAAATATAATTGAGCATTGCAAGCATTTTATCGTCTTTAAGCTTTTATTAATATCCCTTTTACATGCGGGGACGTTTGGGTCGTCCTAATGACTCCCGCCCCTAAACAACATACAGAATTACATAAAATAACTAAAACTTGCTCTCGTTAATTTCGCAAAGCTGAGTGCGCAATTCAATTAAATCACTGTCTAGTGGATAAGTATTAGAGAATCAAATTACATTATCCACTGGATAGTGAACATTATTCTTCCTTAAAACCTACTTGTTTCGCAATTCTGAGTGCAAATCTTATTGATATTTTAAATTATTATCCTTTTTACATGCGGGGACGTTTGGGTCGTCCTAATGACTCCCCCCCCAAACAACATACAGAATTACATAAAGTAACTAAAACTTGCTCTTGTTAATTTCGCAAAGCTAAGTGCGCAATTCCTTAAGAGGCGAGAAACCTTTCGTTGGCTTAGAATGAAAAAAATTGGAATATTCTTTCTTCAAGAAGTCCACTGCACCAAAGAAAAAGAACGACTGTGGTCATCAGAATGGGGCTTCTCAGCTATTTTTAGTAGTGTTTCTAGCTCAAGTTCAGGGGTATGCATCCTATTTAACAACAACTTTCAATTTGAAATCAAGAAACAATTTTCTGATCCAGATGAAAGATTTATTTAATATGAGACTTGAAAATAAGACTATAACCTTGGGAAACATTTTATGCGACAAACGATGACAATTCGAATTTTTTTAAAAATGTTCTCAGCCACCTCCTCTCTTTCGAGTGCGAGGACATTATCCTGGGTGGCGATTTTAATCTAGTATTGGACGTCCAAAATGATAAGAAGGGAGGAAGACCGACCGCTCACAAAAATTCTTTGAAGGAAGTTCAGAACATAAAAAATTCGCTAGACCTTATCGACATTTGGCGGGTCTCCAATCCGGATATCAACAGATTCACTTGGAGAAGAAGCAAGCCCGAAATTCACTGTCGCTTAGACTTTTTCTTGACGAGTAATAGTCTAAGTTCGGCAATTACAAAAGCTAACATTTTACCAGGGTACAAAACAGACCATTCTTTAATAACGCCCCACCTTGCAAACAATACCAATCCCAGGGGCCCGGGCTTCTGGAAGTTAAAGACGTCTTTTCTATCAGACAGTGAATATATTAATTTGATAAAAACAACAATCACTGAAGTTGCAAATGAATACCAAAATAACACTGAGGTTGATGCCGTGCTCCTCTAGCTGGGATACAATGAAGATGTAAATTCGTTCAAAGTCAATACAATACGCAAAACATAAGAGAGGCAAACTGAAGTTAACAGAAACAAATCTGGAGTCTGTCATAACGTCCCTACATAGGAAACTGGAAGAAAATGACTTATCTGAAACCAACAAGACCACTATATAATGAATTAGAAGTTGAAAAATTACAGTTAGAAAACGTTGTCCAGCGTCAAACACGAGGAACCATGATAAGATCCAAAGCCCGCTGGCATAACGAAGGAGACAAAAACACAAAATACTTCTTAAACTTGGAAAAAAGGCATTTTACCACCAAAACCATAAGGCAACTTCAGTTTAAGAATAGTAGAGTCATCAAATTAAAACAGATGAGGAAATCTTAACAGAAGCAAAATCTTTCTATCAAAACTTATATGCATCACGCGCGCCTGATATCTCTGCTCATGACGCTTTTTTCGTCTCCGAAGAATCTACTGTAAAACTCGACCAACACGCGCAGGAAGAATGCGAAGGGCCCTTAACAAAAGAGGAATGCCTAAATAGTCTAAAAACTATGGCATCAGACAAAACTCCTGGGACTGATGGCCTTCCAGCCGAATTTTATAAGGTTTTCTGGGAAGACCTTGAAGGCTACTTACTTAATGCACTAAATGGTGCATATGAAAAACGTTGTTTATCAATTTCTCAAAGAAGAGGTCTAATTACCCTCTTACCAAAAAAAACAAACCGGCTAACCTTTTAAAGAACTGGAGACCTATAACTCTTCTCAATTGCGACTACAAGATCGCAGCTAAATCCATAGCAAACCGCATAAAGAAATTTTTGCCGAACATAATAAATAATGATCAAACTGGTTTTTTGAAAAACAGATTTATAGGAGAAAATATCAGACTTTTTGAGAGTATTATTAACCACACAAATATGGAACAAATCCCGGACCTTTTGTTATTTGTAGATTTTGAAAAAGCCTTCGATAGTATAGAGTGGTCATTTATAGAGAAAACACTAAGACACTTTAACTTTGGAACATCCTTGGCAAGCTGGGTTAAACTATTTTATACGAATATAAGTAGCTGTGTCCTTAACAATGGATGGGCATCCGACCTCTTTTCTTAACATCGTAGAGTAAGACAGGGGTGCCCACGGTCTCCCCATTTATTTATCTTAGGTGCTGAAATCTTGGGTAACGCAGTAAGAAAGGATACAGAAATTCGCGGTATCAAATTGGGTAACTCAGATTGTAAACTGCCCCAATATGCAGATGACACAACAATTATCTGAGTTTGACTAATAGTCGCGGGTCGCGGGTCGCGAGTCCAAAGTCGCGGTCGCCGGTCCAATGTCACGGTCGCGGGTCCAATGTCGCGGTCGCGGGTCCAATGTCGCGGCAGGGGAAAATGATTTGGAGTTCGAGGTAACTGAGTGAAAACGAGTGATATGAAAAAAATATAAAGGGAAAAAAATCGTTTTTATGCATGATACTCTACGGTAGCCAATTTACAAGTTACGGATGTTAGAGTCAACAAAATAATGTCTCAAGAAAAGACCTAAAAGAAAAAGCTGGCCGACTTTTGTGTTCACCGCAAGTTCATTTTTTTTTCTTTTTGTCGGGCCCAGTTATGTATAAATTCAGCTTTGAATGTACTTATGCATAACAGTATCTGATAAAAAATGTTACCATGGGTTACCATTGTTTTCTTCTCGTCTATGAATTGCTCACAAATGCTTAGGGGTGCATTCACTAAAAACTGTGCGATACACTTCATAGACTATAAAGGTTACAACAACTTAAAACCTTTTTTAAAAAAGGCTAACTCGGGCTCGAAAAGCTACGAGTCTGTCGGTAGAAGAAACGAGAACTGTTTCAATTTTAACAAATGTTTTCGATAAAAAAAACGCTTGTTGAAAAACTTCCTGGTCGCAAACTCCCAAAATAAGCTCTTTGCACAAGTAACTGGAAAGAGGAGGAGAGACGTTGGGCTTGAAGTGCCAGTAAAGTACATTCAAGCGGGTATTCAAGGCATGAATTTAATATAGAAACAAGTAATAATCCACAGCAAGAGAGGATAAAGCTCCAGCTTTATCCTCTCTTGTCTACAGAAAGGAGTTTGTTCCCACTAACGATTGAAATCCGGAATCCAAGTTCTACCAAGAGAGAAGATCATAGTCTCTTGGTTCGACTGACAAAGACTTGAATCCAGTACCTGGAAAATGGAATTACTAACCCAATTTATTGTCTTTTCTTAGCTCTGGTGGAGTTGATAACTTACCGTTTTCAGTGTCTGGTTTACTTTCTTTTTCAGCCTCATGATATCGGGCGTTATTATTTCCTTACCTACTTACTCACTTAGTTACGATGCATGTTTTCAAGATTTGACTGAGACACACATTGAATGGCTTCCTATTGTCAGGTTGTCCTGGTTGCCATTCAGGTGAAGAGAACAAGAAGGTATATTGAACACTCTGGGTTGCCGTCTCAGTTGTAAAAATAAAAGTATTAAGCGAAAATCTTGCTTCGAGGAACAGACTCCTTTCTGTGGATTATTACTTGTTTCCATATTAAATTCATGCCTAGAATACCGCTTGAATGAAGATTCATGCGCCTATTTACATTTTCTTTCAGTTTTGCCGAAAACATTTGTTACATATGAGAGTTCTCGTTTCTTCTACCGACAGACTCGTAGCTTTTTGAGCCCGAGTTCGCTTTTTTGAAAAAAAGGCTGTAAGTTGTTGTAACATTATAATCTGTAGTCTATGAAGTGTATCGCACATTTTTCAGTAAATGAACCCCTAAGCATCTGTGAGCAATTCATAGACAAGAAGAAAGCAATGGTAACTTATGGTAACTTTTTTATCAGATACTGTTATGCATAAGTATATTCAAAGATTTTGTTTTCTTTGTATCGGGCCATTTACACATAACTTGTAAATTGGCTACCGTAGAGTATCATGCATAAAAAAGATTTTCTCCCTTTATATTGTGTTCATATCAGTCGTTTTCACTCAGCAGTTACCTCGAACCCCAAATCATTTTGCCCTGCCGCGACACTGGACCCGCGACCGCGACATTGGACCCGCGACCGCGACTTTGGACCCACGACCCGCGACTATTAGTCAAACTCGACCTGAAAGTATCTTTTAGTGGAAGGAAAAGAATTTTTCTGTTCATGGAAAGAGTCCAAATTTGTCCACGCGGCTTTGTTTGCGAACGCGAGGAAAGTTAATGTTAGCGAATTTCAGGTTAAAAATTAGGGCAGTCTGCAGCCTGAATTTCATCCGATTACTTCGAGTCGTTATTACTCCCTCAGGAACGTCTGAATCGACCGGCCGTTAATGCCCTCCAGTGACGTCACTACTCCTTGATCTTTGCTTTAATTCATGCAAAAAGTAAAACTCGATTTTCAAGTGGCAAACCGAGAAATATCGTTTGGAAATGTCTCCATGATACAGAACTGCTTTATTTTTTTCCATCGTAATTCATGTTTAACGTTCAAACTATCAACTGCATGCAGTACAACTCTCAAGAACCGGTTGTAATAAATTCTATAATCAAACTCGGTCGCAATCACGCAATGAAATAAACACACACATGGAACACTTAGTTCAAAAACACAATGCTTTGCTTTAATTGAAAAGAAGCTATTTGGTCCTTAACGAAGAAAAAAAAACAAGAGACAAGAAAGAAAACCTAACAGAATCATTACAATTGAAGGTAAAAATAGCAAGAAGGTCGAATTATATATAAAATTGATCTCAGAAAACTTCGCGTAAACAAAATCACCGGCTGCCGAAACCACAAAGCGGCTCTAAACGCAATGATTCTTCAATCGCAATTCAATTTGGCATTTCAGTTTCGAAGACAAGGGAAATTTTGCTGTTTAAGATAAAGATTAAGCTTATCGAAATGTTTGAACTAAACGAAGGAATGCCAGGGATGCGATCCGCTGAATATCAAGCGACAATCCCGCTAAAATTTTTCACAGTTATACATAATTATGCGAATGTTTAGACAATCAACCAATCAAAACCACTATATACCCGGTTTTCGGGTAGTGAGTGACGTCACTGGACAGCGTTAACGGCCGGTCGATTCAGACGTTGTTGAGAGGAGAAAACGACTCGAAGCAATCGGATGAATTTCAGGCTAGGGCATTCTGCCGATGCTCTAATTTTTCTCACAAAAAAAAAAGCTTTCGGCAGGAACAGTCTACTTTAGGTTTCTTATCTACCTAAAAGCTATTTATGAACAAAAAATGAAAGAAATTGATTTTCAACTCTTGCCACGAAATTAAGATTTTGGTCGATTTTTCCTGACCGGTGCTCATAAAGATAAAATTTTGACTAAAAACTGCAGTCTTAAGGACTAAACCCAAGTTAATTTACTTTTCTGGTAATCAACAATCTATTATCTCCTTCATAAACATAAAGAACTGAATTAGGAATATATTTAGCCTAAATTGTAAATTCTGAATGAGGAAGGTATGTGGGTTCATCTGAAGAATGTATTACAACAATTTCAGACTTTCAAGATCAGATCTCACCTCCGTCAGTTGTCATGTCACAGTAAACCTTCAACGGGTTTCCACTTTTCTCAGGGTCGATCCAGTGGCTCCCGTCTCTTTTAGAGTCACCAGAGTCCCGGATGCTCTTACAGGAATAAGCAGGCTGCTTGGAATACCAACCTCCCCTTTCTGCAGCAGATAATGAAAAGAGAAAAATGACTATATTTGGTAAATATTTGCTCCGCCGTTAGGCAATAGTAAAATCAAATTTAAAAATAAGCTAGCGTTACTCACGAATTTCACATCTGTTTCCTTTGTAGTACGGATGACAATGACCAGTTTGTTTCGTCTTCTTGGTGGGCAAATCTTGGCAGGAAACCTGAGAAATCAGTTGAAAACCGAATTGCTTTTAGAAACATCAAACACCAGTTTTCACCACTTTTGTTTGCATTATTAGTAAATAAGTTGATATGTATACCTTCTCTCTATCTCCTTCCATAAACGATATTTACCGTGTGAGTAATAACAAACATTTATACTTTAAGCTGCTTCAAGCCACAGGCAAACCGTTATTACAAATCATTATTGAAAAGAAAATGTTATCAAAAGTGCTATTTACGGTATTAGAGTTCTGAAAACATAATTACTTAAATTCGCATAATGTCAATAACTTCATAGGGACACCTCGAAAATCCAGAGATTTTAAGCCGGAAGTTTGAGAACTTAAATATTTGTCTGTTACCTCTTATTTGAAATCCTATAAAAACGAACATGGTGACCGTCGTAAAAAAGTGTTTTAGTTCTTATTGGTTAAGGTGTTTTCTTAACGTTTTGATAATAAAGTTCAGATATAACGCGCACTCTGGTTGGTTGAAAAAGCATGGTTTATGGGAGTATAAAACAAGGAGTTAAAACTGTCACACCATCTGTGAATCACACCATGCGGTGGTTTTCAAGATCAAAGTTTCGCATTTCAGGGTTAAAAATAAACCATTAAAAGACACAAATGGAAAGGGAAGTTCAAATGAATGCTTCGTTTTCTTTTAGTGCATTACGGAACGGCGCCTGTAGATCCGTGTCGCCCGCAAAATCGCGGATCCCATGAATATTTGCGCGCTCACAAAGGAAGCCGACGCATGTCGCGTCCTTAATTCAAGACTCAAGTGTTAGGGTATTGTTTCCACGATACAAAGGTAATTTAACTTAAGAAAATCTATAGATCGAAGCTTTCGCGCTACTGTCTGTTTTATAAGGAAATGCAAACGCTCAACTTGATAAATATTTTGACTTCATAAGATATTTTAACGATTTAGGCCAGCAGAATGTATAGAATTCCAGAAAAACAATTCAGGAAGCCGAACGGTTTTGAATTGCGCTAGACGTTGTTATTATCAGTAATAATGCAAATCACCTACCCAATCACTTACTTTCCATCGAACTGAAATATCCTGAATTTTTTTACCACTTTTCAGTTTGATTCGTTTCATTTTATATTATTTTGTGCAAGCTGAGCTCTTGCATGCGAATTTACGCTTTCAAAAGGAAAAAACTGCGAGGAAACGTTGTGTTTACAACCACGGCAATTTGTATCTATTTCGCTTCACTTACGCTTATATGCAAATTACTGTTCATCCGCCGGATTTCGCTGGAGACAAAAATATCCATTTTGAATTCCCAAATGCTTGCCTTTTGGGCACCCTTCTTATTTTGGCTATCAGGATTTTAAAAGCTAAGCTTCAGACTTTTCATTCCAACGTTTTAATGCGTGAAAGTTAGGAGAAATGCAGCAACTGATTAAAGTCACGCAACACGCTTTAAGACCGCCTAACTTGATCTTTCTGTTATCTTTTGTTCTTCTATTGTCTCCAAAACAGTAACGATGTTTCACCAATTTCCACCTACAAATAATAGGACACGTTTGATTGACAGAAAAATTTGCATTTACAAGCGACGCGTTTCTACAGGCGCTATTCCGTGAAGGAAGTTCCAGAACTGATCAATATCACATCACACTAATATACCGTTCAGGGTAATAGTTCTTATACTCGGTACTAGAACGAAGCTAAGCAAAAACTTCCGTCTAGAGATGGCTACCTTTTGGCTCAACGGTTTGATCTTTCTAAATATCAATGTTCTGATGGTGACATCCAACTCTGAATTCTGCGCCAGCGTTTTCAAAGCTCAAGTTGGTAAGTAAAAACACCTGTTCGCAAAAAAATGTTTTAGCCTACTTCTTGTAGTTTTATAACACTAAAAATTCCACTTTCTATCCATATAAATAAAAATTTAACAAATTTTAACATTTCAAATGATAAAAAACAGTTCATTTGGCCTATTTCAATAAGATTAATTTAATATATAAAACGTTTTTCCCCTTTACGAAGCACCAGGAAGGCATATCGTCTTACCTCGGAAGCAGGTGTGGAGGGTCTTGAGTGTCTTCGAAAATTTTAGAAGTTTCCTTCTTAAGGTCCTCTTAAGATCCACTGGCCTCTGAGATTCGATAAGATACAGCTGTAAGCTCTCATTTTTCCACAGTTACCTCGTTCACTCATATTGCCATCCGTTGCAGTTTTTCTTTCGCAACAGTAATAATCTAAGTATCAGGCTTGAAACTCCAAGATACTATCGTCGAAACAGACGCTGTAGTTTTGTTTACAAACCGACTATTAGCATATTCTGCCGGATAGGTAAAGGAAATTTTTCACATTTTTCCTCCCATTTTTTACTTTCTCTTGTACTTTTTTTACCCGGTTCAAATAGCCCTGCAAGCTCGGAGTCCGCCCCCTGCCCCCATCCCCTGTTGGTACATCAAACCAGACTTGGAGATTTATTTTTTAATGATGTAATATGTAACTTGAAACTGAAATTTTCACCACAAATTTTGGACGGAAAGATGTGAGGAAACAAGGTGAATCGACCTACCAGGTAAAAAATAATGGAGAGGGGAAGTCTGACGTCACGTTACCATGGTAGCAAAATTTCTGGATCACAAAAAATAGCGAGCTTAAGCAACGGTAACTTCGCAGTGAGAACGGCAAAAAAGCAACAGGTTTATATTAGCAAAACAACAACTTGGGCTCCTGACAAATCCAAACCACGATGCAGTCCACATAACGAAAAAAACACGCTTTACCCCTGTTTCACTGGAAGAATGAAATCGGTTTACTCGTGGAGTATCACCCGCAATTTGGAAGATCGAGGGTTTAAAGGGACTGGTTCACGGTAATGCACAAAAATCAAATCAAAGTTGAACGAGCTCATGCCTTTAACCACTTTCCAAGTGTCGTGTATTCTTTTCGTAAGCCACACACTGCTCCTAGAACCATACCAGATAGAAAGGCTAAGCTTCTCTATCTCCAAAGACTCTTGAGAACGTCCTGTTGCCGGACGGCCACGATGCTCTTCTGAACCTCCATGATCAAAACATTATTTTTTGCGTCTTCTGAAAACGTAACCAGTCACGACACAACCACATATTAATCACCACTACCGAAGTATAACTAGACCAGCCAAAGCGACGGATGTCCCAATAAAACGAAGGATTTTCAAAGATTGTACCGGTAATGGCGATTTCGAATTTAGTGTTGACCCAACAAATTTATTCTGAAGAGACAAACGGCGCGCATGCGCACTATCGTGAACCAGTCCCTTTAATTGAGAACGGTCGCGTTACGCTTCGCAAGGTTCAAGTTCAACCATAGATCGAGCTTCTCCAACCCACCCTTAAATTTTTGCAATTCGGATTTCTTTTTTGTTTTTGTTTTGTTTTTGTCTTTTTTGGTTTGTAAAGCTAAAATTTTGGGGGGCTAGCTTAGTGGCCGTCGATTAATTAAGAATCCCTCAATTAAAACGATGAAACGAGACATCTTAATAATTAAATACAATATCAACACTGCACTTAGCAGATGGCTCCAGGCCAAAAATTTTTCAATCACCCATCTCTATAATTTTACCATATATATGGTTCAATTGCCCCACTCTATTCCCCTATGAATGCCCAACAGACATAACATTGCAATAGCTAATTTATTTCCCTTAGCTTCCATTGAGTCTGGCCGTAAATCATTAGTATTTCAGAAAAATTTATATATTTTAGCTCGGCAGTCACATGTATCACAGGCGGCCCAAGCTCATTTCATGAACGCGGACGTGACTCTTGCTTGCGAGCGGTGTTGTGTTAGCGACGGTTTTTCTTAAAAGAGAGAAAAAATGTATTTTTTTAAAATTAAATCAACTTACCTTATTGCTTTGTTGTATTCTTTGTTGTTTGCTCGCGTCTCAGGCCGTTTTGAAGCGTTTTCGGCGAGTTAGCGCTATTTTGGTGTTCCACTGCTAAAATAAATAACAATTATTCACCGAAGTGGAGGTGGCTAGTATTGGATATTTATCGAGGCCGCGAAGCGGGGAGGTAAATATCCACTACTAGCCACCGACACTGAGGTGAATAATTGTTTTAGTATATACTAAAACAGTGAGATAATTGAGCACAAAATGATGATTTTTAACTCATTTACTGTTGCCAACGATCACAATTTTGGCGCGCGATGACCGAACGGCCGCGGTCGTCGCTTTTTCTTAGCGACAAATAGAAACTTTTGAAGGCGTTTGTTTAGCTCTTGCGGGGATGTTTCTTCAAAAGGAGTTGTGAATTCTGTTTGTATTTAAAATAATTCTGTAATTTAGTTTTAAGCTTATTTATGAACAAGTCAACTAAGTAAAGTAACGCGAGACTTAAGCTTAATTTACATTTGTAAACAAAAAACTTTTTCACCCGGTTTTATCGATAACTATTTAAGTCAAAAAGACAAAGCTTTTCCTATTAAAACTTCCAAACCGAACTTCGTCACCTTCTTCATGTATTTCGGAAATAACTTGCTTGATTAGTTGTGAAATTTCTTAGTTTGTCACGGAAGCAAACCGGGAAAGCATTTTGCTCGCAAACTACGCGAGTTTGGCGTCGCTCGCTCGGAGGAACTGGAGGTGAATCAGTGAATAGTGCAGCATATTCACTGATTGAGTAGCCAATCAGAGCGCCCGAAAAACACTATCCACTGTTTTAGTATATACTAAAATAAAATAGCGCTGACTCGCCGAAAACGCTTCAAAACGGCCTGAGACGCGAGCAAACAACAAAGAATACAACAAAGCAATAAGGTAAGTTGATTTAATTTTAAAAAAATACATTTTTTCTCTCTTTTAAGAAAAACCGTCGCTAACACAACACCGCTCGCAAGCAAGAGTCACGTCCGCGTTCATGAAATGAGCTTGGGCCGCCTGTGATACATGTGACTGCCGAGCTAAAATATATAAATTTTTCTGAAATACTAATGATTTACGGCCAGACTCAATGGAAGCTAAGGGAAATAAATTAGCTATTGCAATGTTATGTCTGTTGGGCATTCATAGGGGAATAGAGTGGGGCAATTGAACCATATATATGGTAAAATTATAGAGATGGGTGATTGAAAAATTTTTGGCCTGGAGCCATCTGCTAAGTGCAGTGTTGATATTGTATTTAATTATTAAGATGTCTCGTTTCATCGTTTTAATTGAGGGATTCTTAATTAATCGACGGCCACTAAGCTAGCCCCCCAAAATTTTAGCTTTACAAACCAAAAAAGACAAAAACAAAACAAAAACAAAAAAGAAATCCGAATTGCAAAAATTTAAGGGTGGGTTGGAGAAGCTCGATCTATGGTTGAACTTGAACCTTGCGAAGCGTAACGCGACCGTTCTCAATTAAAGGGACTGGTTCACGATAGTGCGCATGCGCGCCGTTTGTCTCTTCAGAATAAATTTGTTGGGTCAACACTAAATTCGAAATCGCCATTACCGGTACAATCTTTGAAAATCCTTCGTTTTATTGGGACATCCGTCGCTTTGGCTGGTCTAGTTATACTTCGGTAGTGGTGATTAATATGTGGTTGTGTCGTGACTGGTTACGTTTTCAGAAGACGCAAAAAATAATGTTTTGATCATGGAGGTTCAGAAGAGCATCGTGGCCGTCCGGCAACAGGACGTTCTCAAGAGTCTTTGGAGATAGAGAAGCTTAGCCTTTCTATCTGGTATGGTTCTAGGAGCAGTGTGTGGCTTACGAAAAGAATACACGACACTTGGAAAGTGGTTAAAGGCATGAGCTCGTTCAACTTTGATTTGATTTTTGACTCCGACCTGTAGTTATACCGCAACAGGCCGCGCGATCTTCACCGATCTGGTACACTTGAAATGTTCCTTGTATCTTTGCTTTACGATCGTATATGTTTAAGAATTGTGGTTTTTAAAATAAATTATTGCCTGAATATTCTGTTTATAATCTAGTTTCTTTATGTGTGCTACTCGATAACATTTGTTTTGCGGAACACTGACCCGATGCAACGCGAATGAATTTGTTCATTTGCTGATAAGCAATTGAAATTTATGCTC
>BOPM01002074.1:12818-20318 GCA_022179025.1 Porites australiensis
TAACTTGATAGGTTTATTCTCCATTAAATACTGTCTGATGAGTGCGTGAGCACGAAACTCGGAGTAACAGAGAATTTTGTCTCTTCGTTATATCTTCTTATATATATATATATATATATATATATATATATATATATTATGACAGATATCAAGGTACCTGTAAATAATTCTTGCTAAAGATGTTGACCAATGTTTTTCTTTGTGAATGGTTAATAGGTCAAATTGGTCCTGTTAATTACATATTTACATTGTGCTTTTTATTCTTTCCAAATAATTTCTATGGCTGTAAAAAGCCTTCTAGAGACACATCAGATATATGATCCTTGCAAGGTCGATGACAGATAAGGCCGCAGATAGTGACCTATTATGCAAATTGTACGTTGCTAAGGTTAAACATTGCTTACGGCGCCATATATATTGAGAGCACGTCACGAAGCGAGTTCAAACAAAGATTTTCGCATTTTTTCGCCACTTTCCGTACTACAATCGGTTTACTCGTAATTTACTAGGAATTCAATCTCACGACGAAGAAAGCAGCGCAGCGCGACGAAAATAAAGGGTGAATTAAGGGCAATTTTGCGGCTGCGCTGGACCGCACCGTCAAAACAAATTGATGTAAAAAGATGAGGATTTATAAAAAAGTTCCACCTCTTTACGTCAAGAAAAAATTACTGGCTATCTAAGTATAGGTCAGTTCCAAATATTTTTCTGTCCATAGCTATCGAGAGAAGCCAGAAATACGCAATTTTCGAATTTTTGAGCCTGCGATATAAATCGGAAATCACACCCTAGGTGTGAAAATTGACAGACCTGTGTAATTTTTATTTTGCAAAATTCTTTATTTATTTGAGAAATAAATTTTTCAAATGGAATGGCTTAAACCGAGAAAAATTTCGCACTTACTGAAAAATGGTAGACTGCAAAACAGTCGGTTTTTTTCTCAAAATCAGTAAAGAAATCGGTAAAGCGTGGCGTAAGAGTCTTACGCGCGCGAAGCGCGCGAGCCTCACACGCCCGTAGGGCGTGTGAGGCGAGAGAAAAAAAACCGACTGTCCGTTTTCTCCCCAGTCTCGCTCTCTGTTTTCAGCCTCATTCCAGACCTTTTGTTTGACTGCTCGCGTACTTGAATACGCAAAAATACGGACTGTTTTGCAGTCTAGAAAAATGGTTAACTGCTAGATTTTCCTTTCTTTATATTAGGGACGGACCATTAGAAAAGTTATGGGGAGGGGGGGAGGGGAGGGGATTTTTCGAGCCGCAGGAATTTTTTTTCGTTATCAAATTCCTTGTATGAATTTATTTTAGGCCATAGCATGAATATTTTTTAGGATTAACTGGCGTGCAAGAATTTTTTTCATGTAATTTTCCCTTGCGCGAATATTTTTTTGTACTTCGCCCGCCCCTCCCCCATAAGTTTTCTAATGGTCCGTCCCTCAACAGACAGAAATTTTGCAGTTAACGAAAAATGATTAAGTGCGAGATTTGTGTTCGCAGTTAATGAAAAAAAACACGATCACGACGAGACTACAGCATCACTTATGAGAATATGTCGGCGAATTTTATAGAATTTCTACTTTCAGGTTCTGTTTTTGAGCACTTTTCGATACGAAGCTAAAACATTTTGTTTTCAAATTGTCATGTTAACGACGTCCAGGTTTTCATTGGCCGGAATACGGCCGGTTATATAACGGCACTTCAGTTACCTTTAGAATCTGATTTTTGGGCGTGAAATGTACATTTCTTCTGCATTACTCACAGAACGTTTCGCTCGTTTCACTTTGTGATAGCTTTGGTGTTTTGACAGCTTTGTCAGCTTTTGTCTTATTCAATCACTCAAATCATTGGCTAATTTTAAAATCGTGGTTTATGAGAGTGAAGAACATATGCATGCTGACGACAATCTGGTTCGCTTTGAAAAGAAAGTTTGTTTTGAAAATTAGAAAGCAATCATGCTTATTATTTATTTATTTTTAGTTAAAAAAGAGAGAGAGAGAGAAAAAAAAAACACTCATTGCATTCATAAAAAAACTTATGAAGATATGATTTCGCTTTCCATGTCCATGGCTCAGTCAAATCCAAGCGTGATCCGCCCCTTCCTTTCGGGCATTAAGTGCCTGTTTACATGGAGGTGGGTGCAGAAGTAACCCGCTTAGGTGGGGTAAAAATAACTCTCCTTTACATGCAATCTTAAAACCCCGCCATCCCAGGGTGCACTTTCTCAACATAATGGTAGCTAAGCACGTAAACAAGAAAAATACTGGCAAACCACGTGTTTTGGCGATTAATGTTCTTCTACACTTACTTGCTGCTCTTGCTGCAACCTTGCACGCCCTAAGGGACTTTTAGGGCCTGTTTACATGGAGGTGGGGGGCCTCAGATAGGTGAGGTTAAAGCCGCTTAGGTGGGGTAACCCGCCTGTCCATATAATCGGCTCATTTTAACTTGATCACGTTTACATGATAGGTGGGGTGTAGCCCGGTATGTCAGACCGGGTAACCCGATCAGTCGGGGTCAAATTTTGTCATGTAAACCTTTCAAGGTGGGGTAACCCGCCTAGCCGGGGTAGGATTCGTGATACATCAAATTCGCGCAAAATTCACTTTGGCGGTGGCTTTCCATCATTATTAAAGGTGACAATAGAGAGCCACAGCACTGAAGGTTGCAGCAAGAGCAGCAATTGAGTTTAGAAGAGCATTAATCGCCATAGCCTGTGAAAACATCCGTTTCTCCTCGCTCTTCGCCGCTGGGGACGTTTCGCGAGGAGGAACGTCTGCGACTCAGCGACAAAAATTCCATACTGATGACGCAAAATCTGTCCGGAATCTGGTCAGAAGCGCTGATTGGCCGACAGAGTAGTTACATTGTTTTAGCTATTGTTTACGAGTGACAGACAAAAGACAAAAGGCCACAGAGGTCAAATGTAAACGCGAAGAATCTCTAGCAAAACAGTCAATATTTGTTGAATATACTCTTCTCTAGAAGAAGAATTTGAGTTCAGCTGGAGCTCGTTGGCAGATGAACACAAAAATTTACCAAAATCGACCAGAAGACACGTAAAACTGTACAAATTTGTATTTGGAAACCCATGACTGCCGGATTTATTATCTAAACATTGATTTGCGTCATCAGTATGGAATTTTTGCCACTGAGCCGCAGACGTTCCTCCGCGCGAAACGTCCCCAGCGGCGAAGAGCGAGGAGAAACGGATGTTTTCGCAGGCTATAATCGCCAAAACATGTGGTTTGCCAGCATTTTTCTTGTTTACGTGCTTAGCGGCCATTCAATAATCTTGCGAAAGTGTACCCCGGGATCATCGGGATGGCGGGGTTGTAATATCGCATGTAAAGGATGGTTATTTTTTAACCCCACCTAACGGGTTACCTCACCAACCTGTGGTCCCTCATTTCCATGTAAACAGGCCCTAACATTCAACGACGCGAAGGCAACGAGAACGTCTAAAAAAACAGTAGGTTTAATCAAGCGCTTGATTTAATAAATAAAACAACTACTTTACACGCTCATCGCGCTTTTTTTAAACCTTTATTTGCCGTTTTTGCACGACTACGACGTGAAAATGCCTAATTTCGTGTTTTATTTCGCTTTCTGAACTTGGGTATGGTCACTTGGAATTAAAATTCAGGGGGATTCGCGTAGATTTGACAAAGTAAGTAAGTAGGAATAATCGTGATAAAGACTGAGAGAACGCAAATTCAATTTAAGCGATGTTCTCGTTGCTGTCGCGTCGTTGGATCTTAAAGTGCCTTTTCGTCAAAATAGGTCGCGCCGGCATCTATTAAAAAAACATCACCTCCGGTAATTGTTTTGGCAGATATGCCATGCCTTTATTTTATCTTTTGCGAAGGAATCACGCAATGAAAACGTCATGCAAAGCGGCTTTTTTACATCCTATTTGTATAAGAAGTCTGTCCTTTTATTTATTGTACTGGCCCCTGTTGTTCAAAAGTTGGATAACGCTATCCATCGGATAAATCTCTATCTACTGGATAACGCAATTGGGTTTCCTAGTACTTACCCACTGGATACTGATTTATCCGCTGGATGGCTCTATCCATCTTTTGAACAGCCCTGGCCTGAAGTTTATTTTGACTTGATTTCTTGTCTTTTTCGCCAAAAGAATTGTTCTGTGCAAGAAACCCTTTGGGGCCCAGCTCCGAATTCTTTTATAAACTATATTTTCTACGGAAAATTCTTTTTTTTTCGTTCTTTGGCAAAAAAGGAACAAGTTGGTATCACCAAATGAACTGGTCGCGGTCAAATGCTTTTATAAAAACGGACACCTTGAGCTGGTGCCATCTCCTTTTGATTTAAATCCCTTTAGCTTGAAAAATCGTCTTTCGTATGTTTTTATTTCCCGGTGACTAATGCACCGTTAAGTTTATGAACCATTTTATTGTTGAGTTTTGTTAGTTTGCTGTTTTTATTTATTTATTTATTTATTTATTCTCACCTCCCCACCAAGGCAGAAAGAAATAAACCAGTTTATCCAATTTGCACAACAGGTCCACCAACAGTATCTAAACTAAGTTCCCTTCCTCTTAAAATGGCGCCAAACGGCAATGTAAATTTGAGTTGCAAGGCCAGGCAGCTAAATGCTCAACAAATGGCTTCTTACAAGTGGAAATGGATGTTCAAAAACGGAAGCGAAATAACAAATGTATCTGGGAAGTATAAAATACTCAGCGCGTTCTCATCTCCCAATTCTTGTCAACAAACTAAAGGCGTCGTTTATCTTCATGTTAATAATGTAACTACGGAAGATCTTGGAACATACAAGTGTGCGCTCCTTGATTCTGACATGGAAATTGCTGTGGAGGACGTTCCTTTTTATGAATATGGTATGTTTTGTGCTCTAAACTGTACTTTGTAAGGTTTGATGAGAATTCTAGTGCCTTCTTGATAATTAGACTTACAAATTATTCCCTATCTTTTATTTTGCTGAGGCGGCAGGGAGCTTTAATAAAGCCGGTCACCCCTTCAAGTTAAAAAAAAAAAAAAATATATATATATTGGGTTGATTAAATCCAGAAAAAAAAAAAACGTGACAAGTATAGCTATTGGTTAAGAATCTAAAAGCAAAAGCCAGCCTTATTTACCTACACATGTGGAGACAGCTTATTGAATTGACTCTGTGTAGGGGCAGAACAGGTACAAGACCTGTTGCAAAACACGATGGAAAACCACGTACGGCTAACCCCGCTAACCTTAATCATCCGTTTCCTTTTACTTCAATTTCCAACTCATTCCAACTAGACTCACCTAATCCATTCTCCTTACGTATACGTCCCTAGCATACTGTTTGCCACTGTTAGTGCAGTCGTTTTCCTAAAACTGTTTGAATTCACTTGAGCAGATAATGAGCTCCTTTAATATGGTTTATTTTCAGTCAGCTCTAACGTTCCACCACGTCCTGAAGTTGTAAAAAATGTCGCCTTTGACTGCGGCCGTACGATAGAAGTGGAGTGGAAACAGACGGGAGGAAGTGGAGTAACTGGATATGAACTCATCATATCATCACTAGCGGATGATTCCGAGCAAAGATTCAACCTGTCAAACAAAGATCATTCCAAGAAACTCGATGTTCAAAGTAACAATATTTACGAAATACAAATCAGGGCAAAAAACGCGTTGGGCCATAGTTTTTGGACAAAACGTCAACTGGAAACGACTGCAGGTATCAATTAAGGTGGCTAGACTGATTTTTTTCAGAGAGGATTCCTCGTAAGTTTGAGTGACTTACCACGTTACAGCTGTATCATATGAAGATGAAAATTTGTTGTATCTATGTTTCATTAACATCGGAGTTGCTTTGGCCACTTAATGACGGTATTACTAGACTACGAGTAGTCCCCATTTTTCCTCATCAGGGATAGAAAAGGAGCGAAACGCGAACGCGCGAGAAGATCACCCCACGCGTAGAAAGGCGAGACGCGGTTTTGAGAGAGAAATATGAGGGACTAAACAGACAAAGCCCATTGCAAGCTTTTGACCTTTTTCGTTGCTCTCACAACGCAAAACTCTGATTGGTTCTTTCATGGAAATCTGTTAACGTCTGTCAAAAACGCGCCAGCTGCTATCAACACTCGGCATAATAGGGAACTTAAGAACCCCGACGAAGTTCACGACGACGACGTCTGTTGACTGGGAAAAGATTGGAGTGAGAACGTCAGTTTCGGCGGGAGAAAGGAAACTTAAGATGCAGTCGGTCGGTAGGTCGACGACGACGACACTTGAATGTAAACACAAATGTAAAACTGTGTTGTTCGTTCGCAACAAATTTTTTTCGCAATGGCGTCTTTTAAAACAATGGAAGATCTTATTTTTTAAGCTATACATCTGATTTCATTGACGGTGAAGAATTCTTTGTGATGTCTGACTTTTTCGAATTGAAAAACACCTGCTTTCCGTACGAAGATTATTTAACTTTCAACCTGAATCCGAGTGTCTGTCAGGGTTTAGATTTAATTGGAAAAAGAGACATTCCGATGCGATAGCTGTTTTCCATATAAAGTTTATCTCCTCTATATTAATCTATTAAAGACATATGATTTGCCTTTCCTAAATACGTACAAATAAATTTATCACTTACGAGTTCGCTCACTCCGCCTCCAGAGCTTTTTTCATTCTTCGAAGTAAAAACAATTTATTAATCGAATTTTCAATCAACATTGCTTGTTAGGAGAAAAAAGAAAGGATACCTGGATTTACGAGGATACAAAAATGCAAAGGTCTTCAAAAATCGCTTAAAAACAATGGATTTATACCTGCCGAAGCTTGTGGGTTGCAGGACGACGTGATTCTACTTTGTTTGGCGTCGTCGACGACACCACGACGACAAAATTTGTTGGTCGCGCTTGCGCAGTGCACTGTAACGCACTTCCGGTCGTCGTCGACAAAGTCGTCGTCGTGGTTCTTAAGTTCCCTAATCAGAAGTCACAGAACAAAAATAACTAGAGCAGAAGAAATAACAGTACAGAACAAATAACTAGAGATTTTCTTAGCAGAAGTAGAAGCAAGTGAGCACAACAAAGCCAACCCTGCAACTGACGAGGTTCGCTTGGAGAACTTAAACCATGGTCTTGCCTGATCAAAGTGGCAATAACATAGGGAACCCACGCTCTTATTAGTAATTAAATAAGAGATAAAATCTTACCTGTTTTGTTTTATCCTCGAATCTGCTGTGGTGCGAAGTGAAATGGAAGTTGTTTTACGACGCGAAAACGATGTTCAATGTCCATTTGAAGTTTACTAATAAGAGCGTGGGTTCCCTATGGCAATAACAGAACAGTCGTAAGGCTGTTAAGCATATTCAAAAGTTATCACCAACGGAGAAACTACGCGCTCCAGTCCAAAGACTCACGTTATCCTTATAAAAACAAGCGGGGAGTTAAAATTCATTGCTTTAAGAGCAATCATGACTGAGTCACATCGCAATTCTTTAGTCCAGCTGTCACGATCGACCTAAAAAAGCTCGAATTGTTC
>BOPM01002074.1:22818-25318 GCA_022179025.1 Porites australiensis
CCAAACCCTCTTGTGCCAGCCCGCACTTTCTAGCCCTGCAGACTGGGGATGGCAGCGTCAAGCGCGTCGCTGGTCACCGTGTTGGACGACTCTTAAACAAGCAAAAGACACCTGCTATGAACTTATTCACAGTGGATGTAAAACTGCATGAAGGGAGAGATGCAAGTGCATGAAGGCTAATCTGGTGTGCACAGACCTCTGCAAATGTGGCGGAAATTGCCAACAGCAATAGTTAAAGAACACTCACTGCACGAAAAATTGGATTTACACCAAATTCACTCAGTGCAAACTTGGTTCAAAAAAGTGCAAGCTAAGGTTAAATAAAGGGCAAAGGTGGTAAATACCGCGTTTGCCCTAAAATTTACAACCCCATGTAAACTGGCAAGCAAATGCGGTATTTACCATCTTTGCTTTTAATTTCCCCCTAGTTTGCACTTTTTTGCACCATATTTGCACCAAGAAAATTTGTGTAAATCCAATTTTCGTGTAGTGACTCGAGTGATAAAGTATATATATGTAGTGTATATATAAAGCCTATTGCAAGATATGTAAGCCTCGAACTTGTACAAAGATAATAGGTTTTGAGTCCTAGAAGCAAAACATGAAAAAACATGATTGATATGTTTTGTGTTAGGTATCAACTGACGCAAAAAGAAAACCTTTATCATCTATGTAGCAGAACAAATTGGGCACATATGATTGTTTCAATCATCGTTATAAAGCCCATCGCACAATATATAAGCCTCAGAATTGCACTTGAGGGATAGTTTTTGAGTTCAAGAAGCAAAAGTATTGTTAGTCGTTTTTGTGTTAGATATGAACGGACATTAAAAAGTTCTAAGGAAAGTCCATACTTGTATTTATATTTCTCTATATCGGCCGGTCTAAAGAATGAGGAAACATGCCAAATTGATAAGTCTTCAAGTTTCAGTTCATTGCAAGATGGCTTTTACAGTTATGCATAGTGTGTGTTAGGAGTTGCGTTTTACATTTTTGACAAAATATGTAAGCAAAAAACCGAATCCCTTGCAATTATGCTCCATAAAACATTGAAAAATCGTGGTAAACAAAATTTCACCACAGGGTACCCAAGCCTGAAAAAAAAAACGTTATAACTGGTCACGTGACTGCATTAAAAGCTTAAAGTTTATCAAAATTTACAACAAATCATTAGTTTTGTCATAACTGATGCTTATTTTCCTAAAACTCTTTCATTTAAGGCGCTTTTCATTTTTAGCCTCGTTTCCATGCTAGCAAATCGGGGCATGCGTAGATCTAGACTCCAGAGCTTAATTCGGCTTGGCCCTACATCAGAAAATATTACCCTTAGGGCCCTTAGTAATCTGTGAAAGTTTCATGCTTGTATCACTAATTTGAACAATTTTGGTCGATAACAGCTGGACTAATAGTTAATGTTGCTTCAGTTTAAGCTGCAATACATTCTTCGAGATTTGGATCTGTAAATCACTGTGCGTGAGAATTTAATCCATTCGCTCCTGGAGATTTTGCCGAAAAACGTGTTTTGAAGCTAATAATAATAATAATAATAATAATAATAATAATAATAATAATAATAATAATAATAACATTCCTCTGAAGAAAAAGGTTTTCAGCACCCGAATTTCTCAAGTGGGGGCGGAGGAAAGTGTTAACATCAACTGCGGCCGTCCGGCTTCAAGATCTTTGTAGAGAATTACATGTACGACTCTTTGTATGCGGACGACGTCGAGACCATGAGATAGCGAGATTCCGTAAAGATGGGATTTTTTATTGGAATTTAGCTGCTATCCGTATTATCGGGTTTTCCATAAAAGCAATGTACTGTGTTCTTGACTGTGTAAGCAAAATAATTTGGAAGTTTACTAGTAGCACGGGAAACGAAGAAATCCGGTTTCATTACCTGCGAGGATATGATCAGAGATTTTAGTGTTTGTTACCATGAATAAGCGCTCTACTAATATTTCAAAGAACCAAAAGACACTAACATTGAGCACAACACGGTGCCATAATCATTATCATAATCAGACAATCATCATCATCGTTGTCGTCGTTATTATCGCACTATTGCATATCACTTATAATTGCCCAAGTCATTGTGCCACAATGACTGCTAATTTTGTGGAAATTTCGAATGTGCTAGAACCGACATGAAACAAAATAGATTCATAATAATCAGAAAATGCGACATCGCAAACTGTGGCCCAGCTAAGATAACAAAACGTAAAAAAATGCAAACACGAAAACCAAATCTTAAGTACAATGATACTAATAACAAAAGATCTGTCTCGAACGTTTATGCTCAAGTTCCATCTTCTATTTAAGTTGTAAAAAGACATTTTTCGCCTTTTGTTGCCACAAGTTCTTTCTCTCTAGCTAAATATTGAAGTGTCTCTACCTAGAGCTTTGAAGTATGCTACTTGTTTCGCCAAATTAAATATGTGCATGATAATACGATGATAAACTATCCAAGACCTATATAACGCAGTACCAGCCAAGCATT
>BOPM01002076.1:0-10396 GCA_022179025.1 Porites australiensis
TGATTTGCAGACGTATTTCCGGTCGTCGCTTCGGAAAAACCGGATGCTCTCGCAGGCTAATTTGTTGCAAGACAGGTTTGAACGTGTGTGGTAAACCACGCACCATCGCTATTCAACTCATTTTGCAGCAATGTTGCAAAACAAGTTCTACGCCTTTGTTGCCCGTTTTACCTTACCTGAAGGCAAAATTCACTCAGATCAATATATACGATTTCTCAGTATTTTCTCATGATAGCGAAGAGATAAAAAACATATCCAGTTCATTTTTCTATATCCTCGGATAAGCGACTACAAGCAATTGGGGACGAGGCAGATTTCGAGATAGAGAGATTCCAAGCCGTTTTGATTAGTTGTGTACACTGTAAATAAAAAGATCTGTTTCAGCCCCAAAGTGTCAATTCAGCCCTGCAGACCAAAGTCTGATTCAGCCCTTCTTGGAGCCATTTGAGCACAATTTAGGCCAAAAAAGCTCTATCAAAAGGCTAGTCCAGCCCACGGTAGGGCCCATTTAGGCCCTGGGACCAAATCAGCCCTAGCTAATTGGACTGTATTGGCCCTGATTTAAGGGAGCCAAATTAGACCCAAAAATAGGACTGTATTTTACTCACCGAAACGGCCCTGTTTTTAGGGCTAAAACAGATCTTTCTGATTTAGAGTGTATCTCGTGTTTGTCACCATTTGGAAGATTGAGGCCCAATCCACAGGAATCCGGACATTTCTGAATCCGCATATTTCTTATCTGGAATCGGAAAAACGAAGCCTTGAAGATACGATTCCGGAGAGCAGATTCATTGGTTTCTTGTATAAAGAACGCCGATTCGTGTAAAAAATGAACGGTTTCAAAAATATCGGGATTCTTGTGCATGAGGATAGCTGAGGATTTAAGACACATCGCTCCTTGGCCAGGTTAGAAGTTTCATTCAGTACACTTTATTGAAGACATTATTTCTTAATGCTACCTTATTAGGGACTCCTTTAAATCGTACGGTAATACAAGCATGAACAGTAATAAAACTTTCCATATAAATATGGTATATATTTGATATTTAAGAAATTAATGACTGAGGCTGAGTATCATACTATGAAGAATTATGGAGATCGAGGAGAGTGTTATCCGTCGAGGCCGTTGGCCGAGGCGGATAACACCCTCCGAGATCTCCATAATTCTTCATATGATACGAAAGCCGAATTCAATAATTGTTTTATTATTCATTCAAAATAATTCCTAGTTTTAAAACATGGCTAAAACATGCTTACCTCCATCGATCCATCGATGTTAAGTTCATGTTCGATTCGATAGTGCACGTTTAGGTTTGTCCAGCTCCGCAAGTATTCTCCAAATAGCAGATGTCGCCCTTCGAATTGTCTTCTTGCTGTTCTTGCCATGTTTTTAGCAATTTTTTCGCCTAGTTCTTACTCTTGAAACTAGTGAAATGTCCGCCATTTTTCAAGTTCACAACCAACACAACTCAACCTCGTCCCCAGGTCTTCTCTGTTAACGGTGCCTTAACCTGTAGAGGGCTGCATTTTTGACGTCATTTCCTCGTTAAGCACAAAATTCTTCCAAATTTGGT
The DNA here is from genome assembly GCA_022179025.1 of Porites australiensis. NCBI lineage: Eukaryota > Metazoa > Cnidaria > Anthozoa > Scleractinia > Poritidae > Porites > Porites australiensis. Next base: position 1,575 of record BOPM01002076.1, read on the forward strand.
CATCAGAAACTGATTATGGTGAATTATGCGTGTGCTTTTAGCCAATCAGAATCGGGGAAATATTTTGAATGAATAATAAGTATAATTAAGGGCCTCTTCACGTGAGCCCGGTTGAGCAGGCACCTACCGGGACCACTTTCACCTTGGGTTCATATGAGAAATTTAAGCCCGGTTTCCGAGATAAGAAGAAGAGAAATATGGAATTCAGCTTAAGGAATGTTAACCATGTTTGGACTCTCTTTGCAATATGTGCGCTAACAAAGTATATACAAGAGAGTACCTCTTGAGAATAATATACTGCCGTAAAATTCCGAAAATAAGCCCCGGGGCTTATATTTTTCAAAGGCCCTTTTTGAGGGGCTTATTTTTGGAGGGGCTTATATTCGGAGGGCCTTATCTACGGAGGGAAATTTGCGTTTCCAAATCGATTGAGCTAGTCTTATAGTTGGAAGGAAATTTACCGTTTTTTCTTTGTTTTACTTTGTATTTGAGGGCAATTTTCCAAGTACAAGCCCCCAGGGGACTTATATTTGGAGGGGCGATTTAACAGACGGTTTTTTGCGTTACCGGTTTAGGGGGCTTATATTTGGAGGGGCTTATACATGGAGGGGCTTATTTTCGGAATTTTACGGTATTACTTAGCATCATGTGAAGTGGAAATAAAAGAATCGATAAAGGCGGTGGGGGCGGTTTTGCGGAAGCGCAAAGTAGGAATTGTATAGCGATGTAAACTAAGCATTTTTCTCTTGCTCCATGTTCCAACTTTCAAACGACAAAAAGGTCGAGGACAAACAACCAGCAGAAACTGAGGTGAAAGCACGATTTGTTTCTTGCTGCATAGGTTGGGAAGACTCTTCTTTAAGTTGTGAAAAGGTTCTCCTCTCTTTTTATCGCGCGTTTCTAGCTTCTATTCTCCCCGTATTCTACACGAGAGCCCTATTAACGGGCCAAAGCGTCTTCAACATAAACCGTAACTGATCTTATAGACGCCCCTTCTCCAATAAAAACCTCCCGTCTAACCATAAACGTCCCCCTTAAAATGTTAAGTTTGTACGAGACACCCCCCACAATACAAATAGCAAAAAGGACCAAAATAGTTCAATTTATGCAGTTTTTTGCTTAATTGAATAGGGTTTTCGCATTGCATCGTATTTTATATCAAGTTTAAATTAAGGATAGACCAACGATGACAACGCGATGACCCTGAACGAGGACTGCCATCGAAGTTGAGATTTGAAAGTTAGAGCGATATGAATCTAGGCGACTTTGATATTCTGTTACTCGAAAACTCCCTTGACATTTTCTCTGAAATTGTATTAGTTTTGTAGAGATTGCTACAACCATGATAATAACCGTCTCCTATCTATTAAACGCCCCCTCTTGGACACCTAAAACTAAATAAACGCCCCGGTTTTATCTACTCTACTATATCATTTACGGTAACCTAAGCGATCACTACCTCTGATGTAGAGGAAAATGTGAAGACTAGTTCCTCACTTTCTGGTCTTGTGAGAGTGAGGTGCGAGGGGCGTGTTTCCTCAAACCTCTACACGATTTCACTCCGAACTATGTAATTTCCCTTTCGCTATCTCAGACCTGAAACACTGTTTTCAAGAGGCGAGACAAAATAGTAAATAAACAAATAAATAAATAAAGAGCATACCCAAGAAACCAGGCCTGTTCCAGCGAGGACAAAACCACAGCCTATTTCAGACCTAAATGGTCAAAATCTATACATAGCTTCAGACCAAAAGGGGCACCTCACAAACCAAAATAGTTCATATTGGGAAGTATCCCCTGAGTGAAAATCACCGGTTATCTGAAAACTTCCACCCATCACCCAGAGAAGAGGCCGAGGGGGCATAGCAGGAAAAATACTTTTTCACCAGGAACATGTTGCCTACAGGTATAAGCAAGAGGATGAGGAAAGCTGTCATCATTCTCTCTTGGTACAAGTAGTAATAGACCTCTTTAGTTATAGTTAAGATTATTTTGCAAAGAAAGTCAAACTAGAGTTATCGTTCGTGGCTTGCTTTCCGATGAACAAGGACGTTAGCAATTTTTGCAGGTGAACAAACAAGAATCTGGTTGCCATTCTTGAGGGATATACACGAATTTCTTCAAATGATTGTTGCACTAAATGGATAAATTTAAACAACATCGAGAAAAAAATGGTAGCTACGTGGGTTTTATGCCTGCTCGGCTCCAAAGTTTGCCTGCAATGTTCCGCTGATCACTTGCTCGTTTGCGTCCAAAGATTGTTCGGCTTCTTCCACTGGTTGTCCAGCTCCCCTCGGGCATGTCTTTTCGGCTTCATACGTTTGTTCTTCTGCTTTATTCGTTGCTTGTTCGGCTCCACTCGTTCGTTGCTCGGCTGTATTCTCTGGTTGTTGGCTTCGGCTCGTTGGTTGTTTACAAGCGTTCGTTGTCGGTGCGGGTTGTGTTTCCTTAGCGAATCTCTGTTTGAAGAGTTTAATGATAGGCTTTCGAAAGACAAAGATGACGCAGATCAGAAAGCCTATCCAGAAAGAAGGAAAAAAAACTTCTTAATAAATTAACGCTACTTCTCCACTCTGCAGCCATCAGTTGGAAGAGTTTTTTAAAGTCAGTAAATTGAACCGAACCGTTCGCTCGCTATCTTTTACTGTAGGTCTCGAGAGGAACAGCGTGTGCATTTGGTATAAAAAATTGCGTATAAGAAATAACATCATTCATGCTTGCAATCAGTGAGTTTAATACACCGAAGACAGATGGGGCAAGTGGCCATGTACACTGCTTTAGTCCGCTGACCTATTTTACGTATACTCATATCTTGCGCATGGCTCGCTCTCAAGAAGCCAGAGGGCGATTTGTGCCAGAAGGAAAAACCGAATCCACGTTTTAGTTCGGGCGTTCCCATGGTAGCCAGGGCAAAAATAAATAATAAAATTAAAACAAGAAAAGAAGCCACGGTTTAATGTTATTCCTGTAAAAATCACCCAACAAATGATTGGGGTTAATGCTCCTTGGTAACACTAGTTTGATGTCTTCTTCCTAACCTTATAGGAGAATTTTTTTGTATCTCAGGCCACTTAAGGCATGACTATCTAAATACATATGCATATTTTGATAAAATGCTATTTAGAACGGTTTGCTTCTATCAATGATCCTAAAATTGAACTACAAATGTAGCTTAATGATTTTCGTCACGTGACTGATAATTGAGACTTAATGGTCAAAATATTTACTCTAAAATGGGGAAAGGATAATGAACGAGCAACAAGTTCTTTTCGGTACATTTCAGAGGATACTAAAAAGGTTCTTAAAAATTCGCCTTGTATGTGTGTTAACGTTATATAGGAATTGGTAAATAAAGGGAAAAGGGTCACGTGACTTATTAATTAGTTAAATAACTAATAGGATAAATAACATTTCCAATCGTACAAGGCGAATTTACGATTTACATGCACTGATTATGTAACATTTTGGTTGTGAAAATTCCTAAGATTAAGGTTTGCAACCCTTCCCCGTTTAGGAAAACGTGTTTTGTGACGTCATTGACGAAGCAATGTCACCTGTTATTTGAAATCGCCTGTCACGTGTTTTTTCTTTGAGCCACATATGAAGCTCACTTTTCAGGAGCACTGATGGAAGCAAACCGTTCTAAATAGCATTTAGCAAAATATGCATATTTAATTAGATAGTCGTGCCTTAAGTGCCCTGAGATACAGAGAGGCAATAAGTAATAACTTCAGTCTTCAGCTCAGATTTGACCTAAAACAGCAACATCCTGGTGAAACATTCCTTTAATACCATACTCACCTTGGAAGCTGTTTATGACGACGTAGGGATATTCCAAATACGGCGTTGGATAGAAAGCTAATGCAAACCCCAGAAGCCATGTGATTCCCGTGACAACTGTCAATTTCAGTACAATGATTGGCAAGTTTCTTTGAGTTACAGCCGCAGTATTGCCCTGAAATAAGGAAATGATTTTTGTGTGTGTGTGTTAGCGCGGTGGAAATATTTAAAGTTACCGTCCTACAATAGCCTTAAAATTTCGAATTCACTACTTAAATCACAAACGCTGTCTAAATGCTGTAAATGCACTGTTTTTAAAATCGGAATAAATCACAAAGCCACGGAATGTTTTCTCGACTTTTCACAGACATAACATCCATCTGTTAGCCCTTTAATCTCGGCCTTTTCACAGACCGAAATGACAGATTTCCATACCCTTTCCCTACTCCTAGTGAAATCCCTACGGTTTCATATATCTGAGGCCTGAAAATGGTACCCTGTTTTGGGCGGAGCCTAGTAGGGGCGTACCCCCAACGGGCCGACCGGGCCTCCTATTCCAAGAATAACCAACCCAAAATCAGGAAACGCATTCCAGGCTAAACAAAAACAAAAAAGAAAGAAAGAAAGGATTGCCCTTATGGTCATTAAAATGGGCTTTTCTTCCACAAAAAAATCGTTGTCTTTTATAGATTTTCGTCACAATGTATTATTCAAACTGTCTCCGTGGCTGTTTGACATGAGTTGTCAGCATTTATATAACATAAGTGGATTAGTATTTGATCGGGAATTGATCTCAGATACAGGTTATATGAGGCCAGGGGGATAACTAGGGTCATCCTTCCCATTCCCGCTTCCAAAAACTCGCCTAGAGAAGAATATATTTTATGACTAACGTTTGGAGAATAAAAACAAGATCATACTTGTCCGTGTTGCTTGATAGCAAAGGTTGTGCGAATCAAAGCCACAATGTTAAACAGAAGCAGCGACGACACAGGGATGGCAATGGCGTAAATGCGAGCAGGTAGAGACAGCTGACATCCATCTTTGTCGACATCTGAACCTGCAATATGTGAGAGAAGTATGTAATGAGAGTGTTCATGGGCTGCTAAGGTTACTGGCTGCAGCAGTGTGGTCTAGCGAACTCTTTGCAGAGATAGCAGAGAAAGAGCGTGAAAAATTGCTTCAGTGAGGGTGAGACAAAATTCTTTGGATAGTCCACAAAAGATCACAAAATGCTCGGCTAATTTGGGCAACTTTACCGGTTCGGCCACCCTGCTAGCAGAGCCCTTCTTTCGCTTGTTCGAATTGGCGCCACTCGAAAAATACTCTGCACTGATGAATCGAGTAAGATCTTTGTTGAGCATCTACTGCAAGTTGCTAGGATACAGTTTCGAACTTAGGCCTAATCCGTGTGCTTGGTGCATGAGGCTGAGTTATGACCATCGGTTTATCAATATATCGATTTCTTTCTTTCTTTTATATCGATTCTAGTTTGAGGAGAGAACACCAACAACAAAAAAACAAGATTGACTAGTCCAGAGGTTTGGCTGCGGCGACGACAAAGGCTTGACACTATTCAGGAACAGCCTCATTTTCTCCTTCTCAATCAAGAAGAAGACAAAAGGAAGCTCCTTCTTGCAGGGTGCGGTAAGGGGTGCGGCCACCTTTTCCAATTTCATGCAAGTTCTCTCTGCCTAAGACAACATGCGGTATGCCGTTAACTCACCATAACCAACATTTCCGGTGTCAGTCAATTGCAAGCCATACAAACTCCAACAGCCACAATAGGAAGTCCCCAACAAATCACACTGTAGCCAATGTACCACCTCTTCTGCTGAGCTATCACCAGAGGATTAGTTGGGTTCGCATCTACACACAAAGAAGGAGACGTCAGTCACACCCGTAAAGCACTACCTTCTCCCTCTTGGGCTCTATAGCAGCAAAGCTCTTAAAGACTGGTCATTGGGAGAACTAGTGGATTTCTCCCCTTCGAATCCCGGGGGAAACCTCCCATATAAAAGTGACGAGGATACTCGACAGAAAATTAAAATTAAGCCTATAAGGGAAACCAATGTGGGTGTGGTTCAAACTTAAACTGAGCCCTAAAGGAGACCATTCTTAAACAGACATCTCGGCATTTCTTCATGCGCAGCCCTAAGCGATACCTGAATGGGAAAATATAGTCCCTTTCCGTCCTAAACACCCCAAGTTAGACCCCTAGGCGAGACGACGAGCACCCCCTTCACATTTAAACGGGAGTTCCCCCGGGCTCCGAATCCAAAAATATTCATTGATAATTGATAACCGAAAGAAAATGGAGACGAACCACATCTGGATCGACTCGACCGGTGCCGCAAAGCAATAGCCATTGTGTACCGTTGTGAATTCACCTCCATAGAAACCTATAATATCTCTCTTAAGTATACCTTCAATTGAAAAATGGTACGTCTGAGAACAATACTTGAACTCGTATAATGTCTACCCCTTTTATGTAGCTTCATTGTGTTAAAAGGTCTAAACAATCCTCCTGGGCGGAGCCCCCCCGTAGAGGCTATTATAGTAAACGTTCCTTTCCCCCAGCTTCAATCCAACAGAATTGCTACCAGTCGAGTATGTAGTCACCGTTTGAAAGTATATGTAAACAACAACAACAACATAATCAAAAAAGCTTACTTGGATTTTAAAAGGTTTTCTGTGTGTTGTGAGCAATTGCACCCATCCAGAGAAAGACAGCAAGGATGGAGTAATGCAAGAAGGGCACCCAACACAGCACAGGCTGTAGAGGAAACAACATCCGGGTCTGCTGCAAAGTATACGGACTGCATGACTATCATTGCGCATGACAGATGTATCACCGCTTTACCAGGGTAGGTCTGCAACTCCCCAAACAGGAAATAGGTCACCAAAAGAAATATAAGAGAGATAATTGACAACGAAAACCCAACATAAGTGATAAAGATGAATGTCAGAGATTGTTCTTGAGTTGCGTTTTGATCGTCTCCAGGTTTTTTCACTATTTTGGTGTAGTTACGAGAAAAATTGGAGCATAGAATTACAGTTTTGTTGATTGCAATGAAGCTGTCGTTGTTGTAGACTTTCTGGTGAGGAATGACGTAAACGGATTGGTTAGACAGAAGAAGAAATTCACTGGACGGAATGCGAGGTCCCCGACATGACCTGTGCTCTGACGTGTTGTTATGCGTGACATCGGAGACGACTGACAGACATCTCCCTTTGAATGGATCGTAGATCTCGTTGTTAGCACAACTAACTTCAAGTCGCACAGCTGAATCTCTGAAACCTAACCTGAAACTGGCCTTGCTAGAGAAGATAAATATCATGGAAGACAACCTGGAGGGGAGACGACCATCTCTATGGCAAACTACTGTGCTGTTCACTAAAACGTTCTCATTTGAAAGCATAGCACAATGAGGGTTCTTGTAATTTCCATTTTCTTCTTCTTCATTGCCAATGCCATTAGCATATTCTCGGCAGAGCCTTTTGTTCTTCGTATCCGGTTCTTTGAAAGCCTCCTCTGGTGTGACAATGCATTTGTTAGCAATGATATCTCCACCAGGTAGAGCTTCCCATAATGCATTAGGGAGCTTCACGTCTTGCACTGAGACATCCAGCCGTAGATTTTTATATATTTTAAGACTCCAGTGGTGTAGGTCCTTTGTCCTCTCATGACATATGGCGCAGTAAATGTTGGCATATGTTACATTTTCTGTTGGGTCAAACACTGGTAGAGCAGTGCTAGGATCGGTAAAGTGATTGTTGGACATACACTTAAGAGAGATCGAAGAGTTTTCCCAGGATGACGGACAGCTTGCGACCATGACGTAACCCAAGATTGTTCTGTTGTCGTGTGATGGCCTCCTTCGACAGGATTGTACGTAACTGACTTTCCCGGATGAAGAAGGATCTGAATACCTTAAATAAAGGAGTACTGCAATCGTCATCTCAATGTATAGAGTGCTTTGAAATAACCATGAATAAGGGAACAAAGTCGTTATTATAAACCTGCTCACGACAATTGTTTATGTAGTAGTAGTAGTAGTTTTAAAAGTAGCAGAATTGTAGCACTGGCAGGGTGCTGGTAGAGGTGGCGGTGCATGGCGCAGTGGTGGTAGTAATAACGGTCGTGGTGGTAGAAGTGGTGGTGATGGTGATGGAAATAGTAAGGTTGATGATAATTATAGTAATGGTCATACCCTTTCTAATTTACCGGTTGTACCGATTAGTGGAAATTCCCAATGTATCATTGATAGACTTTGCATCGCAGACTACCGTGGCTTTGCTGATACAAAACTTATAGTTAAAGGTCTCAAAACTGCATCAAATAGCGCGTCGTTTTAGTCGGGCTGAGTCAGAAAACAGAAAATCAAAAAACACTTTGCACGCTTGGGTTGTTTGTTAACTTTATACTGGAACTAGGTCACGGCAAGAGAGTCTTAGCCTGCGTCAAAGACGGAAGTCATCTTCTGGTTAATTCCATTTGCGAAACGGCGCCGAAATCCTTGTTCTGGGCTTCTAAATGTGTACTAGGACTTGAGTACGCGCCATGATTGGTCTCTTTTAAAAAAAGGCATTGTCGATTTGCCAATCAAAACGCACTTCCGGTAATTCGTTGAATCTTTTGGGGACCAGAACAAGGATATAGGCGCTGGCTTCGCAGACGTTACTAACCGGAGTGAGATTACATCTGCGTTGCAGGCTATTGTTCAGGGTGGTCAAATAAGAGTGTGACAGTAGTGTCCAGTGTAAATGTTTTTGCAGCAAAAACGCATGCGCTTGCTGTAAATTGAACAAGATAATTCGAATACTGCAAGTGGCGTAGACGAATGCAGTATAAGGAATTGCGAACTAATATCACCCATGTTTTTCAACATGTTCCTCAACGACCTCATATTTCACATTAAGTCTGTAAAATTAAACACTTATGCCGATGACTGCCAACTGCACTCATCTCATGTAGACCCAGTAGCCTTGGAACGGCGGATCAATCATGATGTACAAATAGCAAATAAATGGTTCGAAGA
>BOPM01002078.1:15436-28460 GCA_022179025.1 Porites australiensis
TAGGCTGATTTAGCAACAGAACGGGAACGCCGGTTGACGACGGCGCGCGCAAACCAAACAACTGGCTTGACCAATGGCTGAGCGGCAAATTGGGCACCGGAAGTCGAGTTTAGTCCTTTCCGAGCGCTTTCCCGTCGTCAAATGACGTTCCCGTGCTGTTGCTAAATCAGCCTAATAATAAAAATGGCGTGCGCGCGAGGGAAGAGCCTCTTTCTTGCTTTCCCTTTAGCCATCCCACCCCCCCCCCCCCCCCCTTTCCTCCACCCACTACGCGCGCTAACTTTTCTTTCTCTCCCCAGCCCCCTTGTGACCCAAAGCGGCTTATGCGCAGGAGAGAGTGGTTGCATCATTCAATTCATGTCCATTCCACCACAATGCCACAGAAACAGGATAGGAAACTGCCTGATGTGATGGTCTGTAGAACATCGAGTGACCGTGAAGTATATACAGCTGGAAACGAAATCATTACCAATAAATTGACAAAAATGTTCGTGAAGCTAAATGATATAGTTATATAACAAATTCTGATTGTGGCCGGATTAAATATTCCAATATGCTTCAGTATACCAAACTAACTTGGCATAAGCACGTTAAGGCAAAATATAAAGGAGCAAACATAAAGGCCGATGTGACGTCACAAGTTAGAAAAATTCTGGCCAGAGGGGCAGAACACGTCTTAAAGGTTAACAGTATGCAAATCTCGTTACAAAATCATTCTGATGGATTTCGTATTTGAACGCAGACAATAAAATAATGGAGAAAAGAAGGAGCATGTATATTCTTCTTCGAGACTGCGAGGGCTATGTGTTTGTTGACAGGTCGGCACTTGGTCTTCAGCCAAAAGCAGCACCCGCCCCTGTTTTAAAAGGCGATTTACTCGAGGCTCTTCCACAAGCAGAGCAACCCAAAGAAACAAACAGAATAGCTCTTGTTGGAGTCAAAAGAAAGGACTTGCGTCTTGAATGTGAAAAGAGTCATGTCAAGGAGTTGACTGTCACGAAAACGGAGTCACTGTTGGCTCTTTCTTCAGCTGCGTTCCGTTATGAAAAATTCTTAAACATACAAGATGTCGGGCAACAAGTATGGCAATGGGTAAGTAATTCTAAAACAAGCTACATGACTTTATTTTCATTCACCCCGCCTCACCAAACTTTAAGTTTTAGTAGTAAGGAACAAAAAAATCTCTCTCTTGCTAATTCCTAAATGCTGCTAAAATCAGAGTGAAGGAGTGATAGAAATAAGCAGTAGATGAACTTTTAATTAACAGTATCAATCGAATACGATCGGCTTCATTAACCTCAGCAACTGAACCAGAAATACTTAATGCCACGTGTCGAGTTTAAGCTTTCAATAAATACTCTGAGGCTCCATCCACACGTATAAGGATATTTTTGAATCCGCAACGTTTTCTTTCCAGACACGGCATTCGTCCACACGTATCAGATGAATCAGACATACGAATCCGCAACGTTTTGAATCCGCTCTCTAGAGTGGAAATTTTTTTATATGCTATGAATCCGGAACGATGTGGACGCTAAATCCGGATATATTATTTATCCAGTGACGTAACAAAATCGAGCACAGTTCTTTACCGTGAATGGGCTGTATTCACAGCATGATCTCTGTTCTCGACACCGAAATTGCGATTACACTCTTTTCTTTTTCATAAGAATGTTGTTTCTCCAGCCCAGGCTGTATATTCTTATTTTTCTGCTGATTTTAGGCTGAAAATATTCATGTGTTATTCAGTTAAATTATAGTTTATGACATTTCCGTCTCAGAATATATTGGGGTTTCAATTATAGTAAGTGCAGGTTTTTTCGTTTTGTTGGCAGGTTTGCCGTTCAGAGAATGAAACAAGTTGAAAACATATAATTGTATTGTATTTAAGTTTTTGAACACACAAATTATATCCTTTTCAAAATCTCAGCCTGGGGTTTATTCTTAAAATATTCTTAACATTTCGCAAATTTCAGCCTTGATATTCTTATAAAATATCTTCTTATAGAAAAACAAGAGTGTATCGTCATTTCTATTTGGCCTCAAAATGACGATTATAACAATTTTGAGGACCCTGATCCGCATCCCAACCCATACCCTATCCCTAACCCTAACACTTAGGAACTAGAGTGAATCCGGCGATACGTGTCGAATACGTGTGGACGGGCAAATTTGATTTGAATATGGACGTGAAAAGTGGAAATTCTTGAAGTTGCGGATTCAAAAATCAGTTCGAATACGCGTAAATGGGACCTTGGTGCATTGACCTAAGAGAGCATTTATAATTTTCAGGTGACAGAAACCTTGTACCAGAATATTTTAAGCTTAATATCATAGGTGACGAATTACTCCTTAATTTTGGCGCGAAATTTCAGCGTTAATTTGTAATTTTACATGTGAAATTGCCATGGCAACCTTCCGTACGTCTCAGTGTCAAGATGGCGACGAAGTTTTAAAATGTCATGAATGAAGATGTCAGGGCAAAAAAGACGCTTTAGAAAACCTGAACACACGAAAGAGCACATCAAGAAGGATTCTAACAGGTAATTTGTCGAAAAACTCTGAACTTAAGCCAAATTTAAGCTCTAAACGTTCGACAGAGTGCAGGAGTTCTCGATCGATACGATCCAGGATAAACATGTCAAAAATCCAAGATTGCTTACGTAATTCGTCACCCATGATATTAATAGGTAATCAAATGGTATACTCGTGAAATTATTCCCTAATTTCACTCGTCACCATTTTACACATACATATCGCATTCTTTTTTACACTGTAATAAGTTACACGAAATAAGTTCAAAGAAAAGGTTCTTATAAACAATTATTGGATGAGGTTTTTGTGATATCCAGAATAGTCAGAATAATCCTCTCCGCTCTTTTACTTGTGCCATTTTCCGCGCGGTCTTTGACACTCGTTCCTCGTTCTTTGCTCCTAAACCACACGATAACGCTTGCTATGCAGGCTACTCAATTTCCTAATGGATTTTGTCGTAATTCCTTACCCAAGGATTGTTATTTCTAATCTCCTACTGTCATAAATCAAAGATGGCAACCTCGGGACCAGGAACATAAACAAGCGGCTCCCTTTCGCCCAAAAGAAGATACGCCTACATTGCAGGCTATTTGTGGGGTTCAGGAGCGTGTCTTACTTGCGCTTTGCGCTCGAGCCTTAAAACCCGCCTATGCGTTCCAAATTACGCCTGTTGTGCAAGCTAGAACCACAAAAAAGTAACTTTTATTGTTTTTCATAATGAGTCTAAAGAAGATGAAAGTACAAGTGAAGAGGATGACGATGATTACGAGGAGGATGAAAGTGACGAAGATGAAATTTCAGACAGTTTGGTGGCAAAGAAGAAGGTGAGGATTCTCTTTTCTGTGGATTTATTTGGTCATGGAAAAATAATTATCATTATTTGTATTATATGTGTGAGGTCTGATGTGAGGTCATTTATAATTAATTATGTTCAATTCTTGCTTCCTTGAGAAATATACTTGAGAAAATCACACAGTACATTGTACATGAAGTTGTCAAAATGGCCCATTAAGCAGCATGTTAGATTTCAGGCCAATACTGTTCTCTTGCTACCGAGCAGATTTTCTGTCATTCTCTGGTTATTATGGTTTTATAATATCAAATCTCTCCTTCCAGTTTTTTTTTAATAACAGAAAAGTCTTTCTTTAAAGGTCTGTCTCCAAATGACTCACAGGTAAGCGATGAAAGCCCAAGAAATTGGGACTCGTTGTTTTGTTTTCCACACGACCTTGAAATTAGACTGCAAAACAGTCCGTATTTTTGCGTATTCAAGTACGCGCGAGCAGTCAAACGAGGCTGAAAACAGAGAGCGAGACTGGGGAGAGACGCTAAAAATACGTTTTTTTTTTCTCTCGCCTCACACGCCCCACGGGCGTGTGAGGATCGCGCGCTTCGCGCGCGTAAGACTCTTACGCCACGCTTTACAGATTTCTTTACTGATTTTGAGAAAAAAACCGACTGTTTTGCAGTCTACCTTGAAATCGGCTCTCTGAGCAATTTCATCACCGGACAAGGTGGGTCACTGATGGACCCAGATAGTTGCTTGCTTCGTCTATTTCAGTCTACTGACGTAGTTCGTACCTAGCTGATGCAAGTCAAAAGGCGCAAAACTCAATTAAGCTAAACAACCCCAGTATTATCGTCTCAGTAGGATCACCCACCGTTTTCTTATTGATAGATATTAATTGCAAATTTATTATCAATATATTTTTTCTGGCATTCCCTTGCTTAATACTGGCACACTTAGTTTTTTTGTTTGCTGTCTGAATTTTTTTCTTTTATTTGTGTCGTGTGTACCTGACCCTTAACAAAATCATTTATTAATAACTTAAATAAGGCTGCCCAATCTCTTTAGCCCTCAATGGTTATTATGGGCAGCCTGCACTCTCTCTATTTGTAATCGTATTTTTATATATGTATATATATAACTCAACTGATGTGGAGTACAAATAAAGTTGTTGTTGTTGTTGTTGTTGTTGTTGTGATATTAGGGAATCTAAGCAAAGACCTTTTTGAGCTACGCACTTCAATCAGAAGTGGACTTTTCTTTCTTGAGCAGTATTTTTGCCCAAACGTTTGGACAAATCGTCACTATAATAAGAAAGAGCCTATAAGAAATACAAATTTGGTATTTTTAATTTATTTTACAATTAAAAAGTTCTCACTTCAGGTCGACGTGCGTCTCTTAAAAACGCCTTAGCTTAAGCTCCCTAATAATATCGATTTTTAGCCTTGATCAGAGACCTCTTGGTTCTGTTAAGCCCTCTTATTTCTCCGTTTGTTTCCTGTTGTAGGGCGTGGTCGTGTACGATAATCGTCCCCCCTCCCTGGGTTGGGTGACTCTTGTATGAAAAGTAGAGAGATGCTGAAATTTAATGCCGTCTTCAGAGTCCTGAAAAACAGTATGTCTGCGTTTGGTTTGCATATATTTCTTTACACACCTCCATAAAAGAGGAGTAAAAATATCAGTTTCCATATATTCTAAATTAGAGAAAAACCTACGATTAACACCAAAAGTTAGGTTATGATGAGACTGCTTAATTTTTATTTTATTTTATTTTATTTATTTATTCATTTATCTACTTTCTGACTAGGACGAAAAGAGAGAAAGTGTAATATCTGAAGCAGAACTTAGTCATGGGATCCCCGGAGAGGTAGCAACGGCGAGTGAGGATCACGGTAAAAGAATTACGGAATGACCGCAAAAATGTAGCCTTTTGCTCGCAGGGTAAGGCGCAGACGTCCCTCCTGGCGAAACGTCCCTACGGGCGAGAAGCGAGGAGAGTCGGCTGTATTTGCAGACTGCCTAGACTGATTAATGAACCTGATCAATAATATAAGGGAACGAATAACGAGAAATATAATACGAGGTAATTCTATCATTTACGTCAAGAGCTCTTTTGTTTACGTTCAGATTTTATGCTTTTAGTGACCGTGTCGATGTCAGACAAGTTAAGAAATCTCCAAGAAAAGTTGAGTCAGAAGGAGTCTTCGGAAGCTAGACTACTTGAGCAACTCGGGGAGACTGAATGTGAAAAAAAGGGCTTAGAAAAGCGATTAACGAGAATGGGTCAACGGCTGACAGATTACGAAGGGCAATTAGCCTTAGTCTCGCAAGAGAGAGGACAGTTTCAAAAGCGGTTAAAAGAATATCAAAAACAATTGCTTGAGAAAGAAACGCAAGGGGAACATGCCCAAACACAACTAAAAGAGCTGCAAGAACAATTCCAAATTTTAAAGGAATGTAAAGAAAGAGAAACTTGTAATCTACAGGAGCAGTTAAAAATTAAAAGAGAAGAACTTAATGAATTAGGAAGTGAGCTGAGGGACCGCGAACAAGACATTGTCAAAAAAGAGACCGATCTTAAAGAAGCTAAAGAGACACTAAGCAAATATGAATTACAGCTAAAGACACGTGACTGGATCATTTCTCGAGATGAAGTTGAATTAACAGGTAAATGCCTTGGGGAGGGAGGATGGGGGATTGTTTTAGAGGGCAGATATTGTGACTGTCCCGTGGCTGTTAAAAAACTAAAACGATCAACCCTCACTCCTCAAGAACTCAGTTTGTTCGAGAGAGAAATGGACATAGCTTCTCGGTGTCGTCACCCTTGTCTGTTATTATTTATTGGAGCAACTAAAGACGAAAACTGTCCTTTGTTTGTTACCGAGCTTATGGATTTAAGCCTACGAGCTTTGTTAGGAAAGAGGCAGCTGTCAGAGACAGAAGTGTCAATAATTTCTTTGGATGTAGCTCGTGCCTTGGAGTATCTTCACCAAAGAAAACCTACACCGATTATTCACCGAGACGTCAGTAGCGCCAACGTACTACTTTGGAAACAAAATGACCAATGGCGAGGCAAATTGTCTGACTACGGAACAGCAAAATTTGTGGCAGAGATTATGACAAGATGGCCAGGAGCCATGATCTACGCTGCGCCCGAATCGGGCAGTTCCGATTACCAAAAAGAGGTGGGTTTATCCTAGTTAGTTATCAGTCTTGGTAAACGACCGTACGCGAGGCATTAATTCATTGCACACTGAAAGGAATAAACATTATTGATTACAGCTTTGTTATGCAAGAATTCTTGAAGACCTGAACCAAAAAAAAACACTAATTATCATTCTTTTTTGCCCATGGTTATGGTTTAATCCCCAGTGAAGTATTTTACGTCAGCACGAACTTGAAAAATTGGTACGGTACAATCCTGGCGACTGAATTATAAAAGGGATAGGTCTTCGGTTGACTGACTGTAGAATAGATAACCTGCACTTAATACTATTGGAACCCGAATATCAGGCCTACCGAAGTGGTTAAGGAGGGATATTTGACAGACGAAGGAGGCGGGTGCATGTGTATGTGGGACTGCTGTAGGCTCTCTTCCCTTCCAGTCGTCTCCCCTCTTTCCTAATAGCAATTTTAGCCTGGTGCTGCTGATTGACCTTATTTTAAATCAAAATTAAAATTTTTGCACGGTTACGAACATGAGAGAATAAGCAAACAGACATGACACTAAATAAATAGATAAATTAATGAATAAATACATAAATGAACAAAGAGAGAAAAAAGAAAAAATGGCGAGATCCCAAAAGGGAAAGTGCAAAGGGGACCCTTTGAGACATACAAGGCGCCGCCTTCATATCAAATAATTAGTTATTACATTATTACTTAAACAGATGAGGCCAGGTTACGCCCCTACGCATAAGGTTCCCTCGAAATTACTTAAAACATTAAATTGCGAACTGCGTGGAGAGCTCGAGTTTTGGAAAAGAGGACAGTGACCTGGCCTCATCTCCTTAAGTATTGGATTATCGAATACCCGGATGACCCCCAACCATTTGCTGGGAGACTGGCAGTAACAAGCCGCATAAAATTATTTAGTATATACTAAAACAGTGGATAGTGTTTTTCGGGCGCTCTGATTGGCTACTCAATCAGTGAATATCCTGCACTATTCACTGATTCACCTCCAGTTCCTCCGAGCGAGCGACGCCAAACTCGCGTAGGTTGTGAGCAAAATGCTTTCCCGGTTTGCTGCCGTAACAAACAAAGAAATTTCACAACTAATCAAGCAAGCTATTTCCGAAATACATGAAGAAGGTGACGAAGTTCGCTTTGGAAGTTTTAACAGGTAAAGCTTTGTCTTTTTGACTTGAATAGTTATCGATAAAACCGGTGAAAAAGTTTTTGTTTACAAATGCAAATTAAGCTTAAGTCTTGCGTTACTTTATTTAGTTGACTTGTTCATAAATAAGCTTAAAACTAAATTTAATAATCTTTTTTGCAGAATTATTTTAAATACAAACAGAATTCACAACTCCTTTTGAAGAACCTTCCCCGCAAGAGCTAAACAAACGCCTTCAAAAGTTTTATTTGTCGCTAAGAAAAAGCGACGACCGCGGCCGTTCGGTCATCGCGCGCCAAAATTGTAATAGTTGGCAACAGTAAAAAAGTTAACAATCATCATTTTGTGCTCAATTATCTCACTGTTTTAGTATATACTAAAACAATTATTCACCTCAGTGTCGGTGTCTAGTAGTAGAAATTTACCTCGCCGCTTCGCGGCCTCGGTAAATTTCCAATACTAGCGACCTCCACTTCGGTGAATATTTGTTATTTATTCCCCGGGTGGGGTGAATAAATCTCCTGCATTGTGTAGTAAATGAATCTCAAGTTTATACAATAACATAGAGCATAAATATCTAAAAGTGTACCGAGATAGAGAATTATAGCTGCATTAAAATTCTCCAATGAGGAATTTTTTTTCCTAGATTGACGTTTACAGTTTCGGGGTACTTTTGACGGAAATGTGCCTTAAGAATGAGCTGCCCAATCCTGAACGGCGCGAGGAACAAGTAAGGCGTGTGGAAAACAAGGAGTTTGGAAGTCTAATCTTTTGGTGCATTGAGGATGATCCTAAAGACCGACCCACCATGACGGAGGTTATCAAGGTTATCAACTGAAGCAGCTGCTTTAATTATTGCATATGATTTTCACTTGCGGGCCGTTTCTCGGAAGTCCCGGTAACTTTTCGGGCCCGAAATCAAATATCGAAATCGAAATATAAAGAATAAAAACGTGGGTCCTGTTAGCAAACTACTCCATTTTGTTTAATTAACTGATAGTTTCATCATGTTAGATGCAAAACCATTAAATCCTCGATCTTTAATGTAAACGGCAACAGCTTACCGGGCCCGTTAATTATCGGGACTTTCGAGAAACGGGCCCCAGGCTAGGCTAGTACCCGGCAAACAGAAATTAAGCGTCAGTCGTAGAGCTGTTTGAAGACAGCTCAAAGCTCAATGAATAATTCGTCTTCTAATACTTAACAAGATTTCTGTGTTCCGGAAAAAGGAAATACTGTTTTCACGGACCCAAAAGGTCGTCAAGTTAAACATTACTACACAGCAGAGAAAAGAGCAGTGGCCAAAAATAAATTTATTTCCGTGGATTGCTAAGAGAAATCAGCGTCTTTCTTTCAAGTACATGGAATTTAATTCGTACTTAGGATAAATCATTTTTGTAACTGATGTATAGAGACCATGAAGCTCGTGTTTAAGCCCTTACGTAACCCTTGGCCTGATATCTTTCGACGCTTTTGAAATTTTCGAAAAAGATACGTCTGCGAAAAAGGTAACATTAAGGGAAGCGAAGAGGATGTCGACAAAGTTTGTAGCGAGGTACAAAAAAAACTTCTGAAAATGCACGGGAAAGTGACGTAGTTTTTAGCAGAACATGTATGCCCAGGTCGGGAAGATCAGTATAGTA
The DNA here is from genome assembly GCA_022179025.1 of Porites australiensis. Lineage (NCBI taxonomy): Eukaryota > Metazoa > Cnidaria > Anthozoa > Scleractinia > Poritidae > Porites > Porites australiensis. The sequence goes on from BOPM01002078.1 coordinate 24,741, forward strand.
CGTGACTGGTGAGTCTGGATCTATGAGGAAGGTGTCATTTGATTGTTATACAACTTATATCTTCTTTTTTTATTTGTACTTAAAGCAAAAATCATTAAATAGGGGCCTTAATAGCTCTTGCTTATCCATTTTTACTACTTCGGTTAGATAATTGTTCTTTTCTAAGTCATTATGTTAAGTCATCGACAGCAAGCCAAAGCAGGAGCCGATTACCGATTAGGGTAATCGGCTCCTGGCCAAAGACAAGCCAAAGACGAACTTGGCTTACAATCTTTGAAGTCAAGCATACGGCGAATTCACCTGGCTTGTAGATCTCATAGGTGACAATTGTGGTTCCTATGTATAATTTGTCGCTCTTAACGATTTTAGTAATATCTTTAGCATTTTTCTATATATTTTAGAAAGTTAACTCCGTAATTTCAAATGTTTATAAATTTAAGAGATTTAGGGGAATTGTAATTGATCTTTATTATATAGACACGAGTGTTTTACTGGAAAATATGACTCGTAAAATGCATAAAAACTACATCTGAGACCCGAGTGGTTTATTTTCCATAATCTCACACGTGAGTTTATCGATGACGTAATTTCGGTAATTTCCCTCCAAAATTTGTAGGCGTCTTGCGTCCTTTGAATTTTAATTACACATTTTTCAAAGCTTTGCTTATATTTTGTCATTGTAGAGCCCTGTTTAGCTCAGTGTTATTTCTCAAGATTATCGTAAACAATGTCTTGTATTGCTGTACTGTAAATTTGAGTCTCACAATTACTTTTTGGCGAATAAAAATCTATTACTTTATCGATGTCTTTTTGTCTATGTAATTAAAAGAACATTACACGGCGGCTTGAAGATATGAATTTTATTTCTCGTGGCAAAAAAATATTTTACTCACTCGCTGCCCTCGTTCGAAAAATATTGTTTTGCCACTCGAAAATAAAATTCATATCTTCGCGCCACCGTGTAATATCCTCTACATATACTCCTTTTATAACGGCCATTATCATTTTTTAGTACTGGAAACTTTCTATTAAATTAGTGTCTCCAGTTAGCTTGCATAAGCTGAACACAAAGTGAAGGAGGCATTCTTCAACAGCTTCTATATTTTTTGCAGACGAAACAGCACATGACATGGAGATGTTAGGCAGATGTTTTTAACATATTGCGGATTGATTGTGAACTGCCATATAACAATTATACTTCTGTAAAGAAAATGCCAAAAAAAATTACTTTTCAATCTCTGTATTTGCGCCTCCCTGGAGGCTAATTTAATATTCCATGGAAAATAAAACAATGAAAAAAGACAGTATCAGTCTACGTTAGATAATAAGAATGGAAGTTTTCATAAAAGAATGCACTATTAAAAAAGATTTAATGCTGAGCTATATGGTGTTCTATACAAGAATTAACACTTAAAACGAAACGCCGTATAAATACTGAGAAGATAAAAGAAGAGATAAGTAGAGAGCGCGTTTGAAAACAGTGCCGCACACATTCTGACAGCAAATAAAAATACTAATCGGAGGAAATTCCATTAAAATGAATCTGCAACCGAAATTTTAAAGAGACAATAGATTAATGAATTGAGACAGATTTAAGTTTGAGAGTGTTTTATTTTATGAAATTGAAAAGAACAAAACGAGCATCGTGGGGTACGTGGTTATCACTGAGAAAGAAAAAGGATTGCTGGTAGCCAAGTACAGATAAACTAAATTAGCTCATTTTTAGTTTGAATGTTTTCAGTAAAGCTCTGTTCTCTACAGCGCAGGTAATGTTAACAGCTTACCTTACTTAAAATGTGTGTTACGTCTCCCCTTTGTAGTCCACGGGCCGATTTGAGACCATTTTATGGGTTTTTATGTTATCGGTTTTCTCTCTATATAAAGTAATAAGTATATTAGTAAGGTAAGCTGTTTTTTATTGAAATCATTTCATTTTCGTAGGTTACAGAAACGATAGGTTTTTTTCCCATACAAATCCTTATATTTTAAATGTTACGCAACAATGCCGATGCTCGCATCAAATCTTAACTATAAAACTTAAACTTCGTTTGGACTGATCCTGGCTGGTCTATTCACCAACTGGAAGTTCGGGTTTGTATTTGATCCTCGGCTGCTTGTTAACATAGTATTTCAATTGTAATTTGCTTGCCCACTGAGCACTTAGGAGTTCATAAGAACTGCTTGAAACATGCCTGTGCGTTCTAGATCGAATTGGTATTTGGAAGTGTTGGTTTTTAACAAGAACCATTGTGGCTCTTGTTAAAAACCAACACCTCTGTTATTTGGAATTGTTAGTGTTTGACCTCCTACTTCTCGTACTTGAGCTTTTCCACTTTGTATGCTAGTTCTTTATGGAGAACTGATACCATCGTCCACGCTTAAGCCCCTCCTCTTAAATACCCCCAGGGTGTCTGTTAAGCCCCACCGCCCCCGCTCCCACCTCAAATGTGTTCGAAATAAATAAGCCCGCCGGGGATTTATTAGAGTATTTATGGTACTCCTTGATGTCTCTCTAGAATTTTCATCCCCACGAAATGCGCACTGTTTTCAATTTTCCGGCCTAGTCCCTTGGCCTCATCCATCCGAGCGGCCTATGTGGTCCGATTTTTGGACTGGTAACAAGATCTTTTCCCGCCAGGATAAGATTCAAGATGGCGGACGAAGTTGAGCAAGCTGTTGATGCCACAGAAGGTAACGCGCAGAACGAAGAGGCTGCAGTGGGGCGATTAACACAGTTTCCACAAACTCGAGTTCGTAATATGATGAAGATTGATCCTGATTTGCATTTGGCTAACAGAGAGTCGGTATTCCTCTTAACGAAGGCAGCAGTAAGTTTGAATATAATCACGGCGTTTTTTTTAAATTTCCCTAAATAAAATCGGAAGTAAAGCTTTAAGAGCCTTCTTTGCAATATTCACGCACCTTATACTATTGATGAAGAGTTTCTTTTTTCTTTCCCGTTCAGAGAGTTATTCATAGGGTTTACTTGTTATCTCTCTTCACAAATAAACATTTATTCCGTCATGTCCTCAAAAATTGTATTGTTTTTATTCAGTACCCCTCAGAACATTTGGCGATATTAATTTACCCTTCTTCAGAAAAGAGCCATTTTAATCGTAGGTTGGTATTTTACAACCCTCTTAATCAGAAAAATCGTATCCTCCATCCGCATATCGATGATATGACTTATCCCTCATCCTTTTAGAAATTTATTTGCTTGGAATTTTCCCCCATTACAAATTGACATTTTGGATGCTAATAAAATGCAACTAGTGGTCTGTTATCAATGCTGTGCCTTGATTGGTTGAGCTACTACTAGGCTATAAGTTATAGCCCGCTAGTAACGAATAGGGCCGGATTTTTGGCAGCAAAAAAGGATTTGCTTTAAGTTGTTTTGTCTGGATATTTTTGACCAACTAGTTGGATTTTACTAATACAATATTATTATTCCTCTCGCCCTCATGGCCTCTGAGTCAATAGCCCATTCAGCTTTCAGCCTCATGGGCTATTGACTCGGAGCCCATTCGGGCTCGCGGAATAATTGTTAAATACCCATTTTCAGAAAAGCCCTTTTGCCTAGTAATGACCCCCTCCCCCCCCCCCCCCCCCCCCCCCCCAAAAAACCCTTTTTAAAAGGGGGGGGGGCGGGGGGGGGGGGGGGGGATAAAAAAAAAAAAGGGTCTTTTTTCCCCCCCCCCCCCCCCCCCCCCCCCCCCCCCC
>BOPM01002080.1:13620-24015 GCA_022179025.1 Porites australiensis
GGGGGGGGGGGGGGGGGGGGGGGGGGGGGGGGGGGGGGGGGGGGGGGGGGGGGGGGGGGGGGGGGGGGGGGGGGGGGGGGGGGGGGGGGGGGGGGGGGGGGGGGGGGGGGGGGGGGGGGGGGGGGGGGGGGGGGGGGGGGGGGGGGGAGGGTTAATGGACATCACAGATGTGATTACCCAGGATTACGAAAGGAATTACATTATGTTATAGTGTTGGAGATTAAAGGTTAAACAGGCTCCTCAGGGCTTCTAGGTGTGTAAACAACTTAGAGTTACATTTTTGTTTCGAACTTTCGTCTTGTCTTTTTTTCCAGTACTTGCGTGCCCTTTTAGTCCTTAAACAATGCCATCAGCTGAGACCAGATGATTCACTAGTTTGTCTTTATGCTGCCAAGCTGTGCTTCAACAATCTCCACATGGTATGTTGTGAAACAACTTACAAATAGTATCGGAGCATAAATTGATATGTAATTCAAATCCACCAAAGATTTGTGTTAAACTGACCTTTAATCTTGTACTTCACCTTACAGTCCTCCTACCATCTACCAAGAAAAAATCGGATTTTTTCTTCAAACAAACGGTTCTTCTTCAAACGGTTATTTTTAACCTTTTACTGGGACATGTTAGCCAAAATCCGTCAACACAGCTAAAAAGAACGCCTTTAAATTTGTAAAGATGTTAAGTTTAACTGATACAGAAGTTTGAGTGACTTTTTTGATGTTTTCTTTTTAAGTTTGACGAAGGTATCACATTTGCAAAGAAAGTGGTTGCTATGGGTGATGAAAAAGAGTTATCCTCCAGGGGTTATCTGGCGCTTGGTATCGGACATAGTTTGCAGTCTTGTGAAGGTAGGTTCCTGGTACGTTTATTTACACATGGCCTTTAAGCAAGCTCTGAGTTTGAGAATCGCGGGACTAGAAGGGTGGTACGCGAAAAGCCCGGGTCTTTCGCGGCTCACTCGCGCGGCGTAACCTTCCACTCTTGTGGCAGTCTTTGCGGTTGGTCAGCTACATTATTACTAATTTTCTGGATCGTAAAAATTTTTTCCCTAAATTTTTGTATTTGTCGTTTGCAATCCATGTTAATCTCTTCCATTATCGTCTTTTTAGTTTCCTATTTACGTCTTACGTGTTTTTCTGTGTTTTTCACCCAGACGAATATTTTATGGTTTCCCCCTATCACAAGATTATTTTGTAAGTTGCAAAAGAATGACTCCAATAAGGCTGAGGTACAGAAGGTCACAAACGTAGGTTGTGTTATCTCCATCCCTCCCCACCCACCCCCCGTTATTGTGTAGAACCGTTATTAAGCAAACCCAAGACAACGCCTCTAAAACTCAGGCGCACTAGACCCTCAAGTTAATACTCTTGTCAAAAATATTTTTTGAAAACTTTATTGTTGCAGCATGTCTTAGGGGAGAGCGACAACAGCTTCAAAAACAAGCAACTGATGCTCTGCAAAAGTGGGTTTTTGGGTTGTTTCGTATTTTTTGTGTGTTCTTTTGTATTTACAGAGTTAGTAATTGAAAGTGTGCAATTTTCGACGTAGGAAATTACCCATTTTATGAACTGGGCATGCCTTGGCCCAGGTAATGAATTGAGTTGGCTTATTTGTTCTTTATTGTGTAACCCAATAAGACCCAGGGTTTCATTGTCATGCAAAGCGCATACAAATTTCTGTGTTTACACCCTCCGTCACCACGCGAACTATTGTAAACTTAAACATTTGATTACAGTTGGTGATGAGTGAGGTTGTGTCATCTATTTCACCAATTTACTTGACTCAAACAAGTTATTGAGTGTGTTTGACACTCAAAAGTATAGCTTAATAGAGTCGCTTCTTTTAAAGTTATTTTTACATGCAAGGTTTCCCTTATGACACCCTCAGAGGGATAGCACTTTTTTCCTCATTTTCAGAGCACACAGTCTAGACCCTGATGACAGTGAAGTATTGTTTCATCTTGCCCTTTGTCAAGCTCTGATGAGACAGGTAAATTTTATTTATCGACTATTATCTATGATTGCTTCAGTTTTCCACTGATCAAAACCGCTCCTGACCTTAACGCTTCTCCTGAACTGCTCCCGCTCGTTTTCCCGCGCCCTTAGCTCCCTCGTGTCATGATTGGTTCTTTGTATTGCCTGTGCTTTTTCTGATTGGCTAGGGTTAACATCTACACTAGTGAGTTAATAAAATGCTCCATTGTGCGTGTAAAAAAAACCAAATAACTTGTTTTTAAGCTTCTACTTGACATTGCCTTTCGTAGCCAAAGTTTTCTCAGTTTATGCTGCACGTCGCGAACGAACGCAGTACAAGATAACAGCCTACATAGCAAGAGTTCACGTTCGGGCAAGGCGCGAAAATTGGACCGTGGGCAACTTCCTCCACACCTTTCGCTTTAACTTTTGCGCCTATTACGCAAATCACGTTTCCCTCAGTTCAAATTTGCTGTAAGTTGGATACCGTGAGTGTTATAAAAGATGGTAAATTCAACGCTTTTCGTGTTGATTTCCAGATTGCAAAGGCGCTGAAAAATATCCGAAATGCAATAAAAATGGACATGAATCAGTCGTTATACCTCAATCTGTTGGCTCTGGTACTTTCTTCTCAGAAAAAGGTTGGTATCTGTTAGTGTTGCAGTCATTAAAAAGAATTTAGGAGTACAGTGATAATAATTTTGCTAATAATGTTTATATACTGATCAATTTGTTTCATCACGAGAAACCTGTCTTATAGGTTCATTATAAAAGGATTATGGACTGGAAAGTGAATATATGAATTTTTTTCTATTTGAACTGCGAAAGAAAGGCTTACACGTATGGCTTTGTCAGTTATGTGCAGGGTAAAACTGCAATGAAGTGAAGCCAATTTCTGCGGTTCAGTAACATTTCCCTTCCCCAGATCAGCTGACTGGTTCTCTTTCAATTGAGCTAACCGGAAAGTGGTGCCGGGAAATTGTAAAAAAGAGTTCATGACTTATCTATCAGATATGTCCCTAATTTAGCTTAGACTCCAAGTCTTGTTTGGCCGAAGAAAGAACAGCAAGTTCTACCTAGTCGTCATCAATTATTTTTCTTTAAACAAACAAGTCCATAGATATTCCACTAGACACGCGAACGATTTTCACCTTCCTTTTTGTAGAACAAACCTTCGTAGATTTTCTGTCAGTTTCCAAGGACCTACTTATTATAACTCCATAGAAAATGATATTAAAGAATCTAATTCTCTCCACTTATTCTAAACGAAATTGACAAAAAAAATTATATATGAATTATTAGTTATAAATCTTGTAGTAAATAGTTATATTTCTTCACATGTCTGATATTATTTTTATACTTATTGTTACATGTACCATACCTTATATTTTGTCAACTCATTCTATGTAATTAGTTAATTTATACTTACCTTCATTGTATTTTACTTTCGATCCTGGCCTTACTGTTACTGTTAACTTTATTTTTACTCTGAGGGAGCCCAATGTCTATAAGCCTCATGGTTTCTTTTTGGGCTTCCTCGCCACTTTCATTTGCTTTTGTGTAACTGTCTTGTTTTATCGTTATTTGTATTTTGTGCTAAATCAAATAACGTTACAAAGTTATCACGCCATCTTTATTCTTAAGTCAAATTTTAAATAGTCAGTTTTTAAGCTAAGAATCTTGTAAGCTCTTTGTCATGTCAAAGCACGTTTCACTGCTGTGTTTTTAACACTTATTTAATACAAGAGTGTAATTTGTGCTGTAACCTTGGGTTTTCCTGCAGCTGAACATTTTTTAATATATACTCCTAATTGGAATACCGTTGTCATAGAAAAATGCCAAAAGGAAAAAAGAACATGTAAAAAGAAAAATAGGAATTATAGACTTGCTAATAGACTTCTATATGGTTCACCCATTTGCAACGTACGCGTACAGCCGTTACATTTAAATTTGTTTTTACGCCTCTATTAAAACTCCATGCTGCAAATGGATGTATCCTAGTGTGGTTTATTGGAAAGCTATTTAATTCTTATTTGGCTTTTTCTTTTTTCATTTTCTAGCCTGCGTAACAGGCGCTTATGAGCCAAGCGAGGCGAACGCGGAATTTTGCGCGAAGCGCGAGAGAACTCCTCCCCTCGTCTCGCGATTCGCGCAAAATGCCGCCTTTGCCTCGCTTGGCTCCAAAAGCGCCTTTTATGCAGGCTATTCATTTTCCCTCTAGCATTTTTCTAGGACAATATTATTGCAATTAGGTGCTCATCAGTTGTCCTCCTTTTAATTATGTTGTTATAAGACGTTATTACTACCTCTTTGATTTTAGTTTTTAGAGGCTTTGGAAGTCTGCGATGCTGCTCTTATGGAGTTCCCCGAAGATTTCAGGTTTGAAGCTACGTTTCTTTTCTCTTCTAGTTTTCCTCCTTTGTTAACTCTGCTTTAAGCGATTTAAAATAATTCCGCCTGGAAAAGCCAAACACATCGCATAAAGAAACAAAGAAAACCGTATTCCTTTGGGGCTCAGATTTGTTCGTGGTCCCAAATAAATTCGTTCTGCTCGCCGGCGTGACATTTTTAACATAACATCTTTCTCAAAAACTATATCTTTTTGAACTCCAACCAGATTCACTTCAAGGGAGGACTACAATGTTTTTTGAATTTTCTCCATTTTATGTACATCTTTTCACATCTTTTATTTGAAACGTTTTGAGTTTTTTTTAGCATACTGATCTTTCCTCTCTTTAGTTTGCTTCTTCTGAAAGTGAAGTTGGAACAGTCATGCGTGGGAGGAGATCAAGCATTGATCACGTGCAAACAGCTCTTAGAGACCTGGAAACAAGTGTACGATTCTGACCTATCAGGGTGAGTCTTGTTCAAAAAGCTGGTTTATTACGGTTATCGTAAGGAACCCATCTCCTAGTTTAGTTGTATCGCCAAAAACTTCGAGATCGCACGACAATACATTTTCCGATCGTCCTACTTTCTTTCGGACAGCCGCTTACATGGCGGTGGTAAAGATATAGTGCAAGACAACGAAACTTGATTTATTCCTTCAAACTGCGGGGAGAATAGGTACGGGCATTCGGCGAAAAGATTTTTGGGATCGTATGGGTGGACCTAACAAGTGATGATTGGTTTAAGGTTGCCAGTAGATATTATACACCTGTCTACCCAAACGATCCCACAAATCATTGCACCGAAAGCTTGTACCCATTCTTCTTGTAGTTTACGGAGCGGCAAATAGAGACATACTTACACTGAAATGCGAGTAATCAGAGCGAGAGTGAAATATTATCGCACCTTTTGGAGTTAATGCTAGTCGTAGCTAGAGAAATACTTGACAATCGTCAGATTCAAGAAGAGGTTTTTTACTGTACAGGCTCAATGTTCGAAGAACCTTTTTGCAAAGTTCACTTTTTTTTTTCGAGTATCATCTCTCCTGTTTTCATCGCAGGTCCGTGGAACTTCAGCGGGCAGGGTCGGGTTTATTAGACAAAGTCATCACAGATACACGAAGCCTAAAGCAGATTCCTCTTACAGAGTTCAGCAGCGATAAGGATTCGGGTAAGTGGTCGTTTTTACGTCAGCACTGAGGCTATCTTTGCTTAATTTTAAGGGAACTCTACGCTCGCTGACCAGTATTACATGACCGTATTGCGGGTTCAGGAGTCGACCCTTCGAGGTTGCTTGTTTTTTGAAGTCATCCGCTGACACGTTACGTTTTCAACCGATCACTGGCTCAACTCCAAGTGGATTCTTTGCAATTGTTACATGTTTATTGTTTGAAATAAATTAACGTATAAATTTACCAACGAGAGCTTCGCCTTTACCCTTAGCTGTTATAAACTGAGCGACAGACACAACAAGGAAAAGGTAATTCATTGAACAACAGCATCGCATTGGAAACCCGGCCATACCAAAAACATGGAAACATGTCAGGTGCAAAAAGCATGATTTGTTAATATGTCTGAAATATAATGAAAGGGTTTACGCCTTTTGAACCATTATTGCAAAAATGCAAGCACAAAACGAGAGTAAACTTAACATGCTTGACAAACATTGTTTTGTAGCGGACGGTGCGGGTTCGATTGCTGCCTCAGTGCGTCTTGAGCAGGCACTTTCAGATGAAGCAGCATCGGCTTCCGTTAAAATGAGTGTCCCTGTGGTACTGGCTTTGCAGGCAAAATTGTGGCTCGCCATCGGTAAGTTCATAAAACCGCTTGTACTTTGCAGTAGTAGTGACTGTTTTCTCCCTTTAATGTCAATTCTTTTTCTCCCGGATGCCTGTGGACAATTAAACCATGACTACAGTCTCAGACAGAAATAGTTGGGACACTTCCACTGGACACAGTTTTTTCCTTCTCGCCCGTTTCCTCTCCCTCCCTAATGTTGTTTGTTGCAGTTAAATCGAAATCGTGTACACAAACATTGACTAAGCGAGAAGACAAAAGTTGTCCCAACAATTTTGACTGAGACTGTAGCTGTACAAGGGTCGTTGATGATAGAGATCATCGTTAGAACTGCCAATAAAGTAATATAAGAGTGGCCAGTAAGAACTGTTTAAGTGCGCTTTAAGACCTTGTCACACTCGGCAGTTTTCTGCAACTTTTGTCGCGAGGTAATTGCGTATAGCCCGCGAACAGCAAAAGCATTTCCGGTCGTCGCTTTTCTCCCTATTTTTGGAGGGAGAGAAGCGACGACCGGAAATGCGTCTGCTGTTCGCAGGCTAATTTCGATATAACTTTGCAAGAAAAATTACCGATTGTGACAGGGGCTTTAGGAATTCAACATTCCTCAGGATGATCTTCAGAAAATCTGCTGAAAATCATGACCATTATTTTGCTTTGGGTTTCTTCATTTATACAGCTGACGTGTTTATCTCCATGGAGAAGGACGCGGAGGCAAGTGCATGTGTACAGGAGGCTCACTTAATATTTCCTATGTCCCCGGATGTTTTGTTCCAGGTATGATGTTATCTTTGAACAAAACCTTTCGTCCATAGTATACGACATAACAAGCTTGAACCAGAAACACAAATCTGATTTTTGTCAAATTCTATTAAGCTTTTTTGGAAAGATGAAACCAAACTGCTATGACTCGATAAGACTGCCATTTACGATAAGCGGAATAAGCGGTAGTATCGTTGGGGATGGAGAATTAGAGGAATAACTGAAAATAACGGAAATCTTCATTGTGCGTGACAGTAATTCTTCATTGAGCGTTACTGGAAATCTATCATGATATTAAGTTCAACCAGTTCTATTTGACAAGGAGTTCCTGAAATATATTAAAACGTAGCACGAAAGAGCCCTGGCTGTTGACTTCAATGTCTTAAAGTCATGCAGCAGACTACAAGACCTATTAAACCACAAATGGTAGCCCTTGAAAGCCTCGACGATTCCGCTCACAGTCATTTTAGCGTTTTACCATTTTTAACCGTAATAGCTTTACCATCAGACAGTTTAGTTGGGGCTTAAATAAAAACTAGCTTTATGATGAATTCTAACTCGGAATAACTTCAAACTATTGTCTTTTACTTTATGTTCTTTACAGCGTGGTCGTATCTTTGAGATTCAAGAAAAATACACCGATGCTAAAAACTGCTTTGATAATGCGATCGCAATAAACCCTGCGCATGTTCCCAGCATTCAACACTTGGTAAGATTCATTTCCCTCCATTTTCAACCAGTGAGCTTGTCTAGTGATTACGTTGTTAGCTTGCCCAAATTGCTTCATGTGAAAGCATATTTAGCAAACGCAGTATCCTTTAAACCGCCGCCTGGTTAGCTGAGTTGGGAGAGCGCTGGTCTACTGAGCGAGCGGAAGGTCGTGGGTTCAAACCCCGGCCGGATCAACACCCAGGGTCTGAAAATAACTGAGGAGAAAGTGTTGCCTTTGCAATGACATCTGTAAACGGTTAGACTCTCTAGTCTTCTCGGATAAGGACGAAAAACCGTAGGTCCCGTCTCACCCAGGGCAAGAAACTTTCTTTTCAATTTACTTGTCCCTTGGGACAAGTACAATGTGTATTTTGCTTGTCCGAACCACAAAACTACTTGTCCAAAAATAGACAACCACAACAATACTAAAGGGTAATATATAAACTTCATATTTCATTTTAGCTAGTAGAATTAAAACTAACAGAACTCCACAAATTGAAAAAACATATCTTTTGATACATTTGTTTTAGTCATTGTGTTTATTCAGGCAGTTCGGGAAGTGGCGGTAGAATTTCTTCTTCCTCTTCCTCTCCTTCTACTACAATTTCTGTTGCTCCACTAGCACTGTCATTTTTCCCCTTTGCAATGCTTGAATGTCTTGTTATCCTGGCTTTTCTTCTTTTTGGAATGTACAACATTGCTAGTACCATCATCTGCATCATGTGTTTCCGGTGCTGACCTCTTTAAAAAGCTAGTATAAAGTGTCGACTGAGACAAAGACATGACGCTTGAAGAAAAGCGCTGAAACTCGCTGAAACGTGACTGACAAGCACGTGCGATATCGTGAGCCTGCTATTATGTTGTACAGCAGGACTCACATGGAATTTAATGGAGGCACCTCGCACGACGAAATCAAACACACAACGTAAACAAAATGATATTTTATTTTACTTTCTGTAAGAGCTACTTATTTTTAGAGCACTTAGGTTATTAATTACGGAAAGAATATTTTATTATATATCCAAAGAAAACAGGTAAGTATAGTTTCTTGACGTTTTTTAAGTTGGACCTCTACAACTCAGTCGTCCATTCGGACAACTGGGATCACGTTTTTCCTTGTCCGAACGGAAAAGTTACCCGTCCCAGACGTTCGGACGGCCCAAGTTTCCTGCCCTGGTCACCGCACTTTCACTGATTTGTTCTTGTGGCACGTAAAAGAACCCACACTACTGTTCGAAAAGAGTAGGGGACGTAGACCCCGGTGGTGTAGTCAACCTCTCCTGGGCTGGGTGGGTTATCTGTAAGGACACACTTAAGGTGTTTCCATACAGTTTTTCAGAGGCCATACTGAAATATTTCAATCGCCTTAAAAGTGGTTTTCTCCTTGTCCGATCGCTATAACATTTTCAGCAGTAATTGTCTATGGATTGAAATTTGTGAAAATGTAGTTTTAAGTAAAATCGATATTACTACGACAACAATAAACAAAAACCTTTGAAAGTGATGAAAGCCGAATTTTGTGCGATCTAGACCAGCTACTGAAAATCCAACACTAGGAACTTAAAGTTTGGTGTTTAGCAAACAATCTCCTGAGAAGTAAAATTTTAAATATATTTTAAATTTTCAATAGCTGGATAGATTGTGTAATAAAAACGTTATAAATGACTCAAATTATTCTTAACTAGCGTCAGAATGCTGCTTAGTATCATATTTTGTTGCTAGGAAACTTTGGTGTATTTTCGTTCTTGCGATCTTGAAAATCAACCCGTTTTCTCACCACCTGTATAAGTGCAACTTCATTCAAAATGTGGACTTTTAGCGCTTTTTTGTATATGTCTGAAACGACTCGAACGAATTTTTTTTAAAATCTCCTCACATAATCTTCATAATGTATTTAATAAGGTCTGAAACTTTCATTGAGATTGATTCAATGCAACATATTAAAATTTCTAATTTATTGTGTATCTCTCGTGTCACTTACTCATTTCTCCTTAAATATATTTAAATCTGATTTGTTTTAAGTGAATGATTTGTTTCTTGCAGGGTGCCCTCTATCAGAAAAACGGAAATCTGGTCATGGCGGAAAAGGTCCTCCGTGATGCCATCAACATCGATCCAACAGCATTCCTGGCTTGGTGAGTCATTAATTTGCGGTAATCTTAGGCCCCCTACACACGAATCCAGATATTTTCGAAAACGCATTTTTTTTTGTACGAATCAGCCTTGAGTCCACACGAAACGGGTGAATCCGCTCACCGAAACGGCATTGGTTTTGAAACCGACTGGTTTAAGGCCCCCTCCACACGACTCCACCGCCTCAAAAATGTTCGGATTGTTGTGGACGGTACCTTACGCACTTGATACATAGAGCTGGCTACCCTGAGATAACCTGCCAGCGTAGCGTATAAACCAGGTTTCCCTGTTATCGGCTAGCATTCCATCCATAGACAAGTCGAAAGCAGTAATAGTAGTCTGTTTACGGCACATTGTTATGCAAATGAGGTTAGTCGCCATACAAACCCTTCTAATTTTGGAATGATGAAAGTCAACAGCGGACACTATAGCGGACACCCTAATTGCAACATCCGTTACTATGACAGCGAAGGGAACGATGATAACATAGGAGAAGGTGGCGAACCAATTTTGGGCGAATTGTCTTATCCTAATAAGTCGAGTGCAGTGCTTAGGGTTAAATCAGTCGAGTGCAGTGCTTAGGGTTAAATCAGTCGAGTGCAGTGCTTAGGGTTAAATCAGTCGAGTGCAGTGCT
>BOPM01002081.1:0-28309 GCA_022179025.1 Porites australiensis
TGATTTTCGACCTGAGATCGAACATTGCTTCTCACCGACCTGGTAGATCATTTTTAGGACACAACTTGAAATATATCACTTAAGATTGTTCCTTTTAATCTTAACCAGGTTTCCTTTCTTCTAAAAGCGTTTACGATATTCAAAGGAATTAGACCAACTACAACTCATTTTATCGCATGCTCGTATATTCGGCTGCGATTACTTGTTACCAGTCTTCCCCAAAACATCAACGCATGCAACACATCACGCAACACAACACGTTGTGTCAGTTGATCGATAGATCAGAACAGTGGCAATTTTGCCTCACGAAGCACAAGCTATACATTGTAACCATTTTAGAATGAAGAGTTTTTATTCTCCTTTTCATTTTCCCTTAATTTTGTGGTTGAACCTGTGGCATGTTCTTGATCGAATTCTTGCTGAAATGGTGTCGATTTCACCAAACATTTATACGGCCATCGCGTATCACGTCATATCAATCGATCAAAAAACAGTAAATTGAACTTGGTTTCCCTTCAAGTATCTTCAAGATGCAGGGGGTATTCATTGTTATCATTTCAGAATTCAGAGTTTTTATTCTCCTCTTTGTTTTGCATTAATTTTGCGGTCGTAAGTTTGACTTGTTCTGCATTCCCGCACGAAATGGCGTTAATTCTATCAACATTACACCCATGAGACGAATAACAAATCTAAGCTTGCCCTGATTTAGGTAAATTCACAAATATAACCGACTTATTAACTTCCTCTGTTTCATTTAAAGTAAGAGATGAGCAAAAATTACAGATCAGGTTACTTTGTGGTGGTGTAGTGTGTTTTAATGTTGCGAGGTCACTCAAATAAATGGAAACAGAAGCATACAAGCTTCTGATGGAAACCGTTGGGTACTAACCATAAGTTACCTCATTCTTCTACTTTAATAGTCTTCTCTTCGTGAAAATGAACTTTCCCAGAGGGGTTGGGGGGTCTTTGTCACACTTGTGGAAATTCCAAAGGGGTGGGGGGTCATCAGTTCCCTGCAAAAATGGAAAATCCAGAGAGGTGGGGGGGTCCTAAGTGAAATTCCCTCCGTGGTGGGGGTCTGGATATTTTCTGGAACTACACAATAAGCCAGAAGTTGGATTCATGAAGCCAATGTCTTACGAAAGCAAGGGTGGCCAGGGCTCATTTGGCAAGCAGCTCTCACATTATGCTTACCTGAGGCCACTTCTTGCTCACCTTTGTTAATGATTAGTTAGAGGATGACTGGCCTGCTGGATCCCTTCCCCATCGGGCACCCTGTAAGCTTTAAATACTTTCCCAGTAAGAACATCCACTAGGACTACCAAACGGGATTATTTTTGAGCCCTGCCCTCCTACCAAAGTATTCTGGGTTCAAGACCCAGTGTTGACACCGTACATGTATGTGGTTTGAGTTTGTAAGTTGGTTCTCTCCCCATGCTTCGAAAGGTTTTTTTTCTAGGTCAGGGTTAGCAAATTTTATTGATGAGTGGAAAATAATCAATGTCAAGGTAAGTGTTATCAGCCGAGCCAAAGGCAGTGTCTGATAACACTTTCCGAGATATCTTGTGGCAACAGGCACTGCTGGAGGACAGCCCTGTGGGTGATAAAATGCAATATGGGACAAGCTTTCCCAACCATCCCAAGATCTCTGGAAACAATCACAGTTAAGGCAATCCTGCTATACCCTGTGTGAGGAATCTTTAGGGGATCCTCTTACCTGTGATTTGGTGGTGTACCAATGGGTGAATCAAGATCTGACAATGGATAAAACTCTCTGCTAAAACCACTGGAACTTGAGTCTCTCCACTAAAACAATTATTACAGAGCCATATCACCATACATGTACAATGTAGATGTTCAACAGGGCTTGAAAAAAAACCTTCAAGATTATTTTCCAGCTTGTCCTTTGAGGAAGAAGCTCTCACATTTTCCTTGCCTGGGGACATTTCTTGCTTGCCTTAGTTAATGATTAATTGTTAGACAAAGAAATCTTCTTGTCCTAGCCTTTTTTCGAGCCCTGGTTCAATCACAACAATAAAATAATGTGCTATAGCAAGATTTCATGACTTCAGATACAGCTCAAATATGTAACCAAAAAAACAATGGAATTACTAGCCTCCATTACAGAAATATATTTATAAAAAATAAATTCAATTGTCTGATGGGATAGTCTAATGTAGCAAGGAAACTGAGTTCAATCTTTTACTACCTACTGTTACAGTAGTAACATTATTTTTATACCATAGTTTCACTGTCAGACAGGCAGTCCTGTGGATCAACTAGTCGTCGCACTGGGATTGGGATACTATCTGACTTGGACGAAGGTCCATCAAGTGTTGCCTGAAATCAATAAAAAATCGATGCAAAAATCTCTGTCGCTCAAAACTGATAATATTTTCCCCATGTTATCTATGTTACTATATGAATAAATATATATATATAATTATATATATCAGGGAAAAACAAATTTTTTTGACGGCAAATAAACATCATACTTAAAGACGAGAGAGAATTTGATCACCCCCCAAAACGCACAGAAAAAAATTCTGAGCTCCAGCTGAGAATCAAATTCACAACCCTCCAAGTTCTACTGAGCTACTGGAACTCTATGCAGGGTTGAATCCACTCATGCTTCTTTTCTGACACATTTCTAAGTTTTTGTCATGTTCTTTTGAACACATGTACAATACAGCAGCCATTCTAAATGGAATTCCTATAAAGAGATTTTCCCATTATTGTAACTGCTGATCTAACGGGTGGATCATTCTGTTTATTTGCACTGATCGTTCATGAAATCTCAGCCAATTCCCAACAGTAATGACAGACCTCCTCAGTGCAATTAAGGAATTCAACTGATCCTACCTCTGCTGTGGTTTCGGGTTCTGACAAAACCTCCCCAAAAGAAATCTTTCTGTTGTCAGCAAAATCACCAGTTGACTCTTTAACTGATAACAACAGTGACTCCTCAAGTTCCCCAGTTTCAGGATCACTGTGATTGTCATCCTTTGATTTTTCATTTTCTGTTTTAATGGCCTGATCAACAGTTCTTTCATCTGTTCCACTGTCATTTCCTGCAGTTTCTTGTGATGACACACCCTCCTTTTCTTCATCAGCATTTTGTTCTTTTCCTGAGATGGATGTTGTACAAGATTCCTTTTCTACATTTTCTTGTATTGTAGTGTGGCTATCTTCTGTGCTGACAGTTAAGTTACTTCCACTCACCTAAGCAGAAAACAGTACACTTACCAGTGAATCTTAGGGCTGTTACTAAGAGGTGGGCATCGAGGATCTTAGCTACTATGGGTATGACCCCTCAGTGACTCTTACTGGAGGCACAAGGAAAAAGAACCAGAAAATCGTCATAGCTGTTCATTCCCCCGTCTAGCTAACTGCATACACACCGGGGGAGACTTGACCAATATTTGGGTATAGGTGAACCACTGGGGGCTTGTATCCCTGTCACTGTTTAGGACAATTTCCTGAAAATTTCCTATCTAGGACAACACCTTTATTTTAATACCCTGTTTAGGGCAAAGGAGAAAATGCACACCATCTTGTTTTAAAGCCAATTATTGGCAACTCCAGTAGAGCAAATTCATGTTACATGCATAGGTTTTTGTAATCTTGGGGTACAAACAAAATTTATCTTGCAAATCAGATCAATCGACCAGGCAATACCCTTCAGATAGACTCGCACAAAATTTATTATACACCCTGTTTGGGACAGAGAGGTTAAAAACCATACCCTGTCCAGTGGCACACCCCCATCTAGGCCATATAAGGGATTACCCCCCACAATTTACCCTTGGCCTGCAGCTTCGTGAAATCTCAATAGAGAGCTTTAGATTCTGAGACAAGGACGATTACGAGGACAAGATTTTCTCAATACCGAGTATTGCTCACGCGTGAACCAGTGTCATTTTGGCCAGAAAATGTAGTAGTCCTCGTCATTCTATAACGAGTTTTAGCAAGAATTTTGTAGTGGTGGAAACAAGTTATCAAAAGTAAGCAGTTTTATTGTTTGCCATCAGGAGAGGGCTTAACCTCCTTCAGTATAAATAACCGTACTCACTTTTTGGGTGAAAAAAATAAAATGAAGCTTTCCGGGGTGTCTTTTTTTTTTGGAGAAACACGTGCAAAAACTTTTAAGTTAAATGTCCTACTCGTACTTGTTCTAAAGCTCTCTAGTAACAGCACTGAATCTATACTGTCCGTTGCATGAAATCACACACCTCACACCCTGCTCAGTGCTGGGAATTCTGAGTATAAAACTATAACTCTAAAGCACGTCAAAGCTTACTTCACATGAGGCTCCGTGATCTTTTTTGGCATCTTTGAGAGTCTCAGCAGAGGGCAGAGGAGACGTGCTTAGACTGTCTGATATATCGTTTTCAATTTCTTCAACAAAGAAAGCTTCACCAGCCTCACCAAGTTTCATCTGAAGCTCAACTGGCTCGCCATTGATCTCTATATCAACCTGTCACAAAAAAGAACAAACAATAATTATTTGTTCATAAAGGATCATCCACAGGGCTCAGAGAAAGGTCTCTCGGGTAGTTCGGGACAAGCTCACTTGCCCAATAAGCAAGGGTCTAGGCAAGTCATGAGAGTGCTGTATGCTCAGCTTTATAATTATGTTGCATATTCCAAACTCTGCAGAGAAAAATTGTTTAACAGAAAAAGAAAACCACATACTATGTTTTAAAAGCAACATAAAATCAATTTATTAATTTGCAAATTACCAAAATATAATAGTGAGAAACAGTGTTTGGATTTCATTTATTATAAGAGAATGAATGGGAAGTAGCTCTCCCCCTGCTTAATTCTTATTGTGGTGATTGTAAGAGGAGGACGAAATATACACCCAGATTATCCATTGCTATTTACAGGCTGGTATAAAAGTATAACAATAATTATTATTTATTCAAAATATTTCTCCATTCCTGATTGGCTAAAATCCCACAGCATAATTCATCATAACCAGCTACTGTCAACCAAATTTGTAAGAATTTTGGGATAGGTGAAAAATGATGTCAGTTGGGGAGCATTAAATTCCCAGAAAACTGAACAGTTAACTGAGAAGACCTGGGGACAAGGTTGAGTTGTTTTGGTCGTGAGTACAAAATGGCAGAACATTTCACTTGTTTCATGAGGAAGAAATAGGCAAACCATTGGCTAATAACATAGAAAGAACAGCAAGAAGACAACTCCACGGATGACATCTGCTAGTTGGAGAATATTCGCAATACTGAACAACCCTTTATCTCCTAAACATGCAGATTAACAGTCAATTGAAAATTAATTTAACATCCATACAGGTAAGCAAAGCAGGTATAAGCTTGTTTTTAAACTAGGAATTATTTTGAATGAAGAATACAATGATTATTGAATTTGCCTTTCGTATCATCTGAGGAATCATAGAGATCTTGGAGGGAGTTATCTGCCAAGACCGAATACTCCTCGATCTCCATAATTCTTCAGATGATACTCAGCCTCATCCAATAAATTATTAAATTATTAAATAAGCTTGCCTAAGAAGTAAATCAGGTAGATTTAATTCTTGATTATACAAAATAAACATTTCCTCAATTAGGTAGCTGGCAACTGCCCACAGTGACTGCATACGTCATGGCCTTGTATATTTCATATTTCTTTCTGCTATGACGTTCCCCAATGTATTCTTTGGCATTCATAAAACCACAAGAACAAAGCAAGTTTACTTTCTGCTGTTTTGTTAAATTTCATGGACAACTGACCTCCAAAGCATTCCAATATTCTTCATTGAAGACAATGACTTCTTGGAGGTGTGTGCTTGGTGGTGTCACTTCAATAACCAATAGATTTAAAGGATTCGGAGTTGAGCAAACACAAAGGGAAAACGTCCATGGAAAATAGGGAGGATTAGGGAATAATTGTGAAAATAAAATAAAGTCATACAATTCAGCCGACGAACATCTACATTTGCTATATTGCTTAACAACAAAAACAAAATGTTGGGTTTTCGGTTTAGATCTGAGACGCTTTACAGCCAACATTCTAAAATATTACTTACAGAATGTTTACCACTGCTTTATATTTTAATTATTTACTTCTATTTTTCTGCTTTTATAATATGTAACGAAATGAAAATACGTTGCACAACAAAATTTCCAATGGCCGTAAGTTTATAAGTGAAAATAAGCGTGATTGAAGGATTGAGTGAATGATTGACGACGAGAGATAAATGTAGTGATTCATTCATCCTCAATAGCGTACAACGTACTTCGTGTCCTTCATGCACTTAAATTTGATCCCAAATCTTACATTCTTATACTTGAAACCGTGTAATTGCTTTAAAAGAAGACAAAAGTCCTTCGATTTTCTGACGATAATCAACAAAGTCTTCCGCAGATAGTGACACTGAGGAAAGCGACAAATTGAGTCGATGACGCGATTAATAGTTCAAAAAGCTGTGTCTTTAACCCTTGGGATATTTAGGTTTTGAGGAAAAACAATAAAGAAATATTTTAAGAAGGCATAGGCTAGTAAAGAGTATCAGAAGAGAGAAATTTGTGACCTTGTTAATGCTCAAAAACTCGAACAGTTAGCAGGAGGATTGTCCTGTTTTGTCACCAATATTTACGTTTACAGTAACTGCACTGCGTATCGATCTTGAGATCAATCAAGTAATTCCAATATATTTTCCTGAACGATGTAAACAGAAGGATTTGAATATAAAAGGTAAATAAAACAACTCACGATCTTCTCCCGACTACGGAGAACCCCAAGTTTTCCGAATCTAACGTGGAACGGAGAACCAATGAACGAACCATCCTCACGGCGAACGACCACAACATCGATGGCGCCGGTGAGAGTAGCGGAGTTTATCTCGCTGTAAAAACCACGGACGTTCGACACCAACCGACCAAAATAGTTCATTGTCCAATGCCGCTTCTATGTCTTCCAAGTTGAGCGCATTTTCTAAGTTACGGTTCCATTCAAAAAGGAGAATGACAACACTTACAGTACATCAAAAATCTCTCTCACTTTCAGTTCGCACAGGTTCTTATACCATTCGAGAGAAAACTGGGTCGAGGAAGGAAGTCCTTTGGTCCTCTCCCGGGTACTGTGAGGGAGAGCGGAAATCTCTTCCCTCGTGCCTCGTAAGCAAAAAATTGTCCTCCTTTTATTTTACCTCCACTGTTTCAATTGCGTTTTTGCAGCATTTCGTGAACCACTGACTAACTTATGGCCTAAAACGTAAGATAAACGCATGAATGTTTTGTGTATGCCCACACAACCTGAGTAAACACGTGATAAGTCGGGCGAGGGTCGGAAGACTTTGCACTACAATAGACCGCAATTAACATCACGTGCATATATTTTAAAAAGTGGCAAGCTAAGAACCTGTTTTATCAGACACTTTGTACCAACATCTGAATATCACAAAGTCAATTATATTCTTACGGGCGCCGGTCATGGCCGATATCCTTTTATGGCCCCACGAGTTTACGATCCTGGCAGCCCGTAAGCCTCGTACGAGAATAGGCTTTTGTACATTATGCTAGCATTTTGTCGGGCTTGACCATTTCAGTGAGGCAAAAGCATTGAGCATTATTCGAGTATTTTAGTGGCATTTTCCCGGAAAATTAAATAGAAAATGAAGACTAAAACTCAAAATTCACAAAACACCTAATACAGCTGTTTTTTTGTTTGGCTGTAGTTATGAACTTGTACACGTTGTCATTGTTACTTGCAACACTTGCACGTTTTTGTAAGTGTAAACTTTGAAATTAATTAAAAAAACCGTTTGTATAGTGAGCATTATCCGAGCATTTTAGTGACTTTTTTGGGGAGACCGAGCATTTTAGTGGGAAAAATGGAGCATTAAGGTGGAGCATTTTAGTGGGGAAGCAAAAGCATAATGTACAAAAGCCTATACGAGAACCATATTATTGGTCTAATCAGGTTTATAATGATCTCGGTTCGGAGTCCATTTCCCCCTTCCTGCCAGTCTGACGTGGTGATAGTTAGGTCAATTAGACAAAAAAAACCCGTCCTAATCGTTCTCTCGGAGCATGTCGATAAAATTTGTAAAAAGGTTTCCCAGAGTATACGATTGCCAAGAAAATAACGGGCCTATCAATCGATCAACAAAAACAGTACCCGCAATCATTAAGCCTGTGAAAAAAGCCGACCACTGGTTTTGTCACAAAATGTAGCTTGCGTAGCAGGCGTTTTTTAAAGTGATATTAGGAAAGAGCGCAATGCTTGTCCTGACTGTGTAACCACCCAGCCTCTGGGTAGTGTTCCTAATACACCCGAAAAGCTCTCGAAAATACAAACGAAATGTGCTCATGCCCTCTGGGCATCCTATAATGCTCCTTAAATCGAATTAATTCAATATGGCCGCCGTATTGGTAAAAAGGTCTGTTGGTCGTGGCGCTTGGGTATTTTGCTTTAACAAGTAGTAACACGTCATCAGTATGGAATTTCTGCGCTCATTCCTCAGCCGCCATTTCGCCAAAAGAGCGGTGCCGTCGCTATAATCAGCGGTTGGTCTGAATTGTTGAGTCGTCGACTCCTCTCCCTAATCCGCGGGGGGGGGAGGAGGAGGTACTGCCATATATGGGCTATATAGGTATGTGCCGCTGTGAAGGGTATGGTTTTCAAGCTATTTACTCTAGGATAGGGTATATAAATCAGAGTGTTTGGGTCTAGAATAGGGTATCATTTTTCAGGAAACTGATCAGTTGGTTGAAGATTTTATCTAGACTAGGGATTGTGGTATAAGGTTTTGTTTGGCTAGACTGTGCTAGTGACCTCAATAGGTTCTGGAAAACAGCTACTCTAGGATAGGGGGGATTTGGGGAGTTTACTCTAGTATAGGGTAGCACAATTCAGGTATAGGTTAAGGGTTCCAGGGTACCAGCGGCACATCCCCACCAGAAATTCCTAAAGTATCCCCCCGGGCCCTAATCCGCCCCCCACAGGTTAGTTAGGGGGAGGAGACGACTGACATTTCAGACTAATCAGCGATCAGCCCTGACAACTCAGATCGTGAAATGTCCTAAAATTACAGAAGGGGATAGGCTGCGTAGCAGGCGCATGAGAAATGAACGGACCTTTCCTCCCCCCCATCCCCTGGGGAGGGCTCCCAAATCATCGGTGTACGGGATAGTCGGGTTACCCTTCGTCTCGCTTAGTGGTAGAAATTGCAGATTTCGTTCTGATCACTTAGGGTGTTCAGGGCGAGGCTTAGCCTCCAGCCTTGGGTGTCTCGATGCGCCTATGGTACTTCTCATTATGTACCTAGTTCAGGACGGTTCGACAGGACTTTTGCGCATAAAGGCATGGCGTACTGTTGAGCGTAAAGAAATATCTTTATTTAAAAATGGAAAGCCTTCATACCGAAGGAAACGCCGTACTACTGTCGATCATTTGGTAGTCTCCGTTATTTACTACGGCAGAAAGTAAACTAGCACACTCAAAATTTGTTGAGGGCACTGCTACAGAAAAGAAAAAGAAAGGACCAGAAGGACGAAAATAATGCAATTTATAATTGCGACTTTTGATGAGACCAAAAGTTGTACAATTATGCAGTATATTTATGACGTTAAGCACTTAATCAATTATACCAAATCAATTATTACTTAATCAGCTTCTTTCATATCCATCCTAAGACATTCTACTCGTACGCGTACTGCGCTAAACTCAGATTGATGCATCGATGTCTTTTTTTAGTTGTCTTAGTTCGTGTCTTTGCTTTACTTGGAGTATAAAATGGGCAGAGACGCATGCAAATAGACGAAGTTGACGTCCAATCATTATTTTAGCAATTGTTCTTTTCTGAATTAATATCTTGCTCAAGATCAAGGCAATGAACATTTTCAATTGGCTTTTTGGAGAACGCTTGCAGCCACCAAAGCCAAAAACAGAGGGACTTGATCTTCGTACGCTGGCAGCAATAGCGATGGTCATCCTCATCGTTGCTCTCCTCTCGGCGTTGGTTTTTCTTCTATACTCTTTTACAGCAAAGACGCAGTCTTCCGATGGTCAGAATGACACACAGCAAGAGCCTCTTATGTTTGGAGATCTCAAACAAAGGCCACTTAAACGCTGGAAAGTAAAAAAGGCGGGCAAGAAAAAGAAAAAGAAGGCACAAATGTTGGAAGAAGCGAACCGAAAGTGGCAAGAAATGTATGGCTCGGATAATTCTGATTACGAGGAGGAAAAGGATTTGCGAACAGTGCCTTTTGGAAGTATGGAGATGATAACAGCCAAAAGAGTCAGCTTTAGAGACACTATAAAGGATGTATACCTTATCGAAAACAAGGAAGAAATGAAGCGACTTGAACGACTCCGGAAGTCAGGCTATGACGTCGCTATTAGAAGACACCATCCATCTGTGTGTGACATCTCGCGCGAGCACGCGCTTAATGATACATACGGCGAATATTTCGACGCGAACACGCGCGAGCACGAGACTAAGTGTTCATACAGCGAAGATTTGAACAAAGAACATACTTCACCGACTCAACTTTTGGACTCTTGTTTTGATCGTCATGTAAACTCCATAGAGCATGAACATGTTTTACCTAAGATGTTAGAGAGTTGTCCCCAAACGTCGGATTTTAAAGAGGAAGGTTATCTGACGGTCGACAAGGAGGGCTCGCTAAATCGCACTTTGGACGAGAAAGAGAAAGTATGAAACATAGGAAGATTGAACAAAACGCCCTTTCAAATAACTGGAAAATACTCATATATATATATGCGTCCGCAAACGCCTCACAACCATATAACCAAAAATTGAAACCCCAGCTCACGGTGAGTCCTCAATCAGGCGAAAGTGGTTTTCTTAGACTGTATTTTGCCTAAGTTGACAACGTGTGCGCGCGCGCGATAGTGGTCAAAGGAAAGGTCTAGCTGGAGTGAGGGTGAAAACGGCGTACAAGACTTTTTAGAGACGCGAAGGTTTTGCCGCGGCAAGAAGGCGCGCCACATATGTCCTGGCCCATGTGCTTCACGCGAAAGTATCACGCCGGTGCTTCGGGCCTTGCAAAACCGTTTTTGAGAAAAGTAAACAAAAACCGACTGTTTTGCAGTCTAGTCGTTCTCCTTCGATTTTGCATGTTAAGACTTATTTGTTATATATGATAACAGCATACGGTACTGTATCGTTTCGTTTTATCACTTTTAGTTGTAATCATCGTGTCGTTGTATTAAAAATCCAAACAATGAAACTCTTGTACATAACTATAACTAGTCTTTGGTCAGTTAAGTGGGGAAGTGGAAGGGGAATTCAAGAGTGAGGGAGAGTGCGAGGGGTGCGCAAGGAGGAGGAAGAACCCCTTACGCTCTTGCGCGCCCTAATTTCCCGTTCCCCTTTCCCTTTATATCCCTTCCAAGAAGAGGATGCTAAGGTAAGAGGGATGTTGTGGGTGGGATGGGGGCTCATGCTATCATTCCCCGAAACGCATTAATTTCTTGAATTTGATGTAAATTATTCATTTAAAGATTTTTCCCTCTGAGCGAATATTAAGAGACCCTAGCTAAAATTCACTGCTCATTATGCGGTGGTGAATTTGATACAGTTTGCGGAAAACGACTAATGGATTCATTTTTCAAATAATCGATTCATCAGTGTAATATTTGGGGGTAAGCTTGACCTGCTATGACTGTAAACGTTCTCTTGTAACTGTGTTCTGCCGCAATCAACTAGTTTCAGTATATACGTCTACCAAGCTGTTCAACCTCGTTCCCAGGGCTTTTCCCATTGAATTTGGGAGGGGCGGGAAAAGACCCTTCCCGCCCCTCCCAAATTCAATGGGAAAAGCCCTGGGAACGAATGCTTTTCGCTTACTCTGATATGATTGGCTAGCCGTTAAAGTCTGAAGGAGCTTGAAGGTATTAAACCTGTACTATTGGCCTCCAAT
Source organism: Porites australiensis (assembly GCA_022179025.1). Taxonomy (NCBI): domain Eukaryota; kingdom Metazoa; phylum Cnidaria; class Anthozoa; order Scleractinia; family Poritidae; genus Porites; species Porites australiensis. Next base: position 11,916 of record BOPM01002081.1, read on the forward strand.
TGGGTTAATAAAGTTAAACATCCAATAGTGTGATGTCCTATAATGGGTTTTTCTTCAGTAATTGTACATGTTATGCTCTATATTCATTAGACCTTACTGACGATACCCCATGGGGTACACTTAGGAATTTTGGGTGGGGATGTGCCGCCCGGTTCTCCAAATCCTGACCCTTTGATGTCATTTTTCACCGCTGTTTTAAGACTTGGCCTTTAAAATCAATACGCCACTTGCTCATCTCCCATAATGCACCTTATTTACGCGCCCTCCAAAATTTTGGGCTCCTGAACTGGCTGTAATACCCGGGAGGAATGAAAAAAAAGGTTGTGCAAAATTTGGGAGGCAAAAAAGGTGCATCATGAGAGACGTGCAAATAGCGTATACCCGTTTTCAGACCTGGCCTCTAAGTAATAAATTATGTCATCATTACTTAGATTAGAACGCCAATAAAGAAGATTTCTTAAAATTCATTTAATTCGCATACTCTCTTTCTTTCTTAATCTGTTGGAATTAAAACGATAAATATGTTCCCGTAGGTCCCTCGAAACCCTTACCTGATTCCAAATCGACCAAAATGGGCAAAGTCTAGACCCGTTTTCAGACAGAAACGACGCAAAACCCTACCCTTTGGAGCGGCACATACAAATATGGCTTAAACAGGGACGTATCCCCCCGGGACGATACCCGCCATCTTTCCATGGGTCGGCTCCCTCCTCAGGGCTTTTCCCTTAGGATGGAATAAAAGCAATGTCATGTGATATTTCGCGCGGTCGAGTTTATTAATTCTCGCGAAACGAAACGACAAAATAGTCATACAAAACGTACGGTTCTTCGCCCCGCCCTCCAACGGGCGGCAAGGTGAGAGTCTCTTTCGCCTTGTTTTTGTCAAAGGAAAAACGCAGCTTTGAGGGTTCGGTGAGGGTGGAATTTGTATTGGTTCCGGTCAAGTAATACCCCGGGGGGGGTACTCCCATACATTACCTATACGGGTATGTGCCGCCCAAAGGGGTCGTGATTTTGAAGCTCCTGATTTAGAACGGGGTATCCATTTCAGAGGCGTTTTCTAGAACGGGGTATAATATTTCGAACGCACGAAAGCTCCGCTTTTGTAAGCAGCCACTGAAAGTATTCAAGGACAGATTGCTTTTAAAAATACGGTTCAATGCGTTAACAAGCAAACCGTTGTACTCTTGTTGCACCCTAGAACGGAGTATAAAAAATTGGCCCATTTCTAGAACGGGGTATCAGTTTTAGGGCGAATTCTAGAACGGGGTATAAAAAATTGACCCATTTCTAGAACGGGGTATCAATTTTAGGGGAAATTTTTTCTAGAACGGGGTACCAATTTGGAGTCCCGGGCGGCACATACCCACCCAAAAAATACCCAAGTGCCCCCCCCGGGAGTAATACCAAGTTCGTACGCCATGTTGCTTTTTGTGCGTGATCGGCAGTGAAATGAATTACCCGCCGAGTTTAAAATTACATGACGCTATTCTTACCGACCAATGACGTGGCGTCCTTAAAATAACCGCGCAGAATGACACGGAAACAAGAATAGCTTTCAAATAATTTTCACGGGAAGAGGGTCAAGTAAGGAAATTCAATCTTAGATCATTCTCACTTGGTTACCGACTGCCTATTAAAACTAACCGCAGGTAGTTTCGCGGTAAACCACAATTGTCTCCCGGCTGTATCCCTTATCGTTGCTTATCAAAGGAATATTCCGCAACAAGCTACATAAAATGTTTTCCGATCAGGATATAAGTAGGCAGGGGGAGACGAAAGAAGTGAATTTTTATCGGGTCATATATAAGGAAACTAGAAACGCCAGTCCCACAGATTTTTAGACTGGCTAAGTTTCGAATCCCTCTGCGCCTAGAAGAGGTCAATACGACTGGCCTGGAAAGAGAATATCAAAGGAAAGCAGCTTGAGAATTCCGTTTGAAATAGGTTACATCACTTTAATTCAATTCTGTTGGTAACATTTTCTAGCCGAATGTTTCTTTTTCTTGAGCTTATGTATTTTCCAGATTGAATCTATCCAGGAGAATCTATCCGACAGAGCATGACATGCTCATGGAGTGGGAAAGCTTCTTGTATAAGGGATATCTTTCTCTGTATTAATCCCCGGTTTCCTCGTTAGATCTGCATGTCGTGCCTTTTGACAGTTAAGCACTAATGCCATTTATGGAGAAAGAATTGTGAAAATTATCATTTATTTGACGATAAATTTTGGATAAGAGAATTCGAATCGAGAACTAAATAAGTAAACAACAGAAAGGAACTCTTTTGTCCCTGTTGCAAAACGGGAGCCGGCAATAGAAGTTTCTTATGTGCGCCTATCACACTAAGTACTGGTAAACCCCAAAATGGTGGTGGGTGTGATTCGAGTACTTGTGTTTTTTATTGAGATGCTTTATTTCGCTAACAAATGGTTACTTTGGTCGTTATCTTTCATTTACCGAATCTAGGTGCTTTCCAAACTGCATCTGTTCGGTACAAATGTTGAAAAATCGTCATCGCTGATGAAACCAGTGCTATTTGATGAGAAAACAATAACAATCAAAAGTAGCTGATCTCTTATTAAAACTATAAATAGCCCTTGTTACAAAACGTTTCGAGCCTAGAGGTATCCCTAAAATAGTTAGACTAAAAATATATAGTGTATGTAATTATTTTTTAAAAGACTAGCCAGCGCAAAAACAAGAGCAAACAGTACCAGTTGTCAAATTTCTTCATCTTTGCTCTACGGTCTACTAATAAACGCTGCACTTTCTTCTCTTGTTCAGGACATGGGGACATCGCCGTCATCTCGCTGGCTGTCGATTTCTCCCAAAAGAAAAGGCGCCCTCGACTTATAAGACAACTACAGTTAATAAGCCTGTCATCACTAAGACATATCGATAGGGAAGAAATATTTTCATATATTTTAGGCCAGTTTTTTTGTTTCAATAATCTAAAAACTTAAATGCCTTCGTCAAATAGTAATAACAAGAGAGACATTCTGTTTATCTGTTGAAATTAAGCCCATCACTTAAGTCTATCACTTCCTTTAATTCTAATGGCAACTCCTTAAGGCTTATTTGTTTGAATTTTATAGTTTGAGGGGTGCATTTTATTGACCACTCCAGAAATACCATAACATACCATAATGTTCTTTGTTTGTCACCCCAAAATTTTGCATAAGCATTGTTTTCAGTTTCTCTTGGGGCCATTTTAACTCCCAAGAGAAACTAAAGACAATGCTTATGCAAAACTCTGGGGCGACAATCAAAAAGCATTATGGTATGTTATGGTATTTTCTGGAGTGGCCAATTGGGATGATCCGGATGAAGATCAATGATCCAGAATCACTCAGGTCATAGAACTTCAGAAGTACCGACAAATCCACCCCGGGAAAGGACCAATAGGTTCGTTTGCAGTGTTATTATTCAAGGGATCTCAGATCACTGATCCTATCTAGATGATTCCTCCGTCCCTCGGTTAATCAACCCTAGGAACCATAGGTTTTTCGCGGGCGCAGCGGGATGTTCCGGACGTCTGCCGCAGGCTGAAGCCACGAGCGGCGAAGCGAATGACCAAGAAGACTTGATCGAAACCGGAAGTCTTTCAGTTTGGAACACATTCGACGGTAGTCTAAAATAAAATAGGTATGCTCCTGCAAATTTTTATTTCCTCCAGGTAGTCCCGGACTAGAGTCCCTAGAGTCTCTAGAGTCCCTAGAGTCTAGGGCGAGGGAATTATCCCAGAGTCCTTTGCAAAGGGTTTCAACGCCTTACGCCCTCTGAATTATGGGGCGGGAGGAATGGCGGCTAGTGACGTCACATGGTGTTGATTCTTGAGCGTGTCTCCTCAAAATGATAAGAAAGAAGAGCAAACCACACTGCATATTCCTCTACCCATAACACCTCCATTTTTAGGACAACTACCAAACGTTAGACCACAAGTGGTTAGTTCAACACTTAGTCCTTCCATCCAGTGCGAAGATGTTTCGTTGGCTGCTTTTTTGGCGATGCAATCGGCAAGTTGATTCCTTGGATAGGAGCCACTGTAACCTTACGTTCGTGCCCGACGAGGTTTACCGATACGATAGATCTTTGGAAGAGCTTTACTTAGACGCGAACCAGATCAAAGATCTCCCGAGGGTAATTTCAAAGCTTTATGCAGTCAATAATAGTCTTGGAAGCATTTAATAACACGATTTTTTTCTCCCGGTGTAGCCGTTCTTTCGCCTGTACAACCTTCGACGGTTAGGGCTAAGTGACAACGAGATCGCTCGGTTACCTCCAGAAATAGGCAACTTAGCGAACCTCCAAGAGTTCGACATTAGCAGAAATGGTAAGTTACGTGTTAGATATTGTTTGATAAACGAATTATACTTTCGAAAACCTTTAGTAGAGTACGCTTTAGTCCTCATGTGTATGTATTTGCAGAGCGGGTGCCGACATTTCAGTACGCTATGCGTTAAGATAAAAAGTTGATATTGTTATAGCACGATCTTACTGCCTATGAAGTCATCGACTGCTACTATAAGTTATATTAGCAAATTAGGCCACGTTTAGGTGATAGATCCATGTAATAATATTTGTTTTCTTATTTTTCTGTAGATATATGCGATATTCCCGAGAATATAAAGTTCTGCAAGAGTCTAGCTACACTGGACCTAAGCGGCAATCCCGTGTCGAAGTGAGTCTGTTGTAATTATCTCTGTCATCTATCCGATCGCTCAAGATTTTCAATTTTTAATTGTCAAAGAGCAACGTGTGGTGAGGCTTTTGTATCTTCTCTAAAGACTGGTGAGGCCGACTTGTAAAAAGTTGACCTTCCGAAGCCCATTCGATTTTGCTAAAGTTTGTTTATGTTCTAGTTGTGTATGTGAAAACGAGCGAGCGACCCTCGGCCTTTGGTCGATTCTCCGGTTAATTTGTTGTGATTTTCCGCTACATTACTCGTTCAAAGCTCTATGCTTCTGCTATTTAAAAGTGTGTATGATCTTTCGTGTTAAGGGAAAGTTAGGTCACTAAATTACTTATGTTTTGCTTAAATTCGTATAGTCAGTTAGAAGTCTTCTCGGATTTTTACTCACGCGACTAATAGAATATTAGATTAGAACCAATTTGATGAGCAGAAACAGAACTAATGATCAATCAGCGAGGGTTTGCCCTTTTTATAAGGTTGTCTTTTGTCCTTTCATGCTGTTCTCTGATGGGATTCACACAAAAATTGTTTAAACTAAACAACAGGGATGTGTATGTAAAATTTACACACAGAGTTTAGTTTCCTCATAATGCAACTCCCGTCTTTCGTAGCTCATAGAGCAAACCCTTTAACTGGCGTCTGAGATAAAATAATCATTGCTTTAACATAACCGCTCAACATTTCAGTAGGTAATCAGAGCTTCCTTAATTCTGGCTTAAATTCCTCCTCAAATAACGTGCAAATCAGTTCTAGTCGCAGATGAATTCGAATTGAAATGAAGTGCAAACGTAGATTGTATCCGTTTCCTCTTTGTTGATATTTTGTTCTTTGTAGCTTACCGTGCAGGTGCAAATCGTAGACCTACTTTCAAAACAATTTCGCTTGTCCCTCAAAACATTTTGACTTACTATAAACACTGGAGATTAACGCGAATTTAACTTAGCTTTCCTGTTTCTAGCACGTCGGAAATGCCAGTCACTAATTTCTTGTATGGTCGATCGACTTCATTTCATCATTTAATCGATTTATCTCTCTCTTGACCGCAAAATGCAGAAAAATCTTATAATCCTTCTACCAAGAGTTTTGTTTTGGAGTAAATTCATACATTTAACATAAAGATTTCAGTTATTGTGTACCCCATTAATGCTAGTAAACTTTGTTATATGCTGGATTTATATTATAATAGTTCCTGTGTCTTGATCTTTTATTACTTCATAAAGAAACGTAAACAATTTGACATGATGCATTTATATTTTTCAATTTTCAAATTTATACTTTTTCCTGAAAGTCTAGAACTGCAACAGAATTAAACCCATCTTGATGGCATGTCATCCTATTTTATAAAATTTATGCTGTTGAAAGTTTATAAAGTATATTTACAAGTTTTTTTTAATCTGGAGTGGTGTTGATTCCATTCGTGATTTTTGTTGTATAATATGTATATTCAGGCAGCATTCCTCAGATTGCATTTGTGAAATGCCAATGACAAGTGCACGCTTTAACTGTTCTCTAAAACATAATGACTTTTCCGACTTGTAAGGCCTTTTGTTGGTCATTATATATTTCTGTTATTTCCTTTGAAAAAATTAACATTTGTATTTTTGAAGTGAAATGTATTAAGTAGTTGCCCTTCCTTTGACATTTCTGTCTTTGCAAACAAAGAATTGTCCTTTTTACGTTCATCAAGGTTTGTTTTTTTTTCGCAGACTCTAACATTATGTATGCAGTTGTTGCAGTTTTATCACAGAGCCTTTTTTGAAACAGACTAATTGATGTTTCATAACTGTTTGCTGTATTTATGACAGGATTAAGAAGAAATTCATTGAATTGCAGTACTTGATAATAAGATTACCTCTTTGTGTGCCTTAGCAGGCTATTTATAGCGTGCATGAGCTTTAGCATAATTTTTATCTGGTTTTCCAGAATAGTAATAGGATAGCTGTTAGTATATCCTCCTTTTCTAGATCTTGCATTCGTTACTAGCATATCTAATTCGATTTTATGTTGTTTTTTTGGTCTGTAAAGCAAATTTGTAAGTTATACCACTCAAACTTATGCTCTTTTGACATTACTCTCCAAGACTGATATGTTTCTTGACACACATTTGGAACAACTGATACTTCAGTGGTCAAAAGAAAAAAAGAATAAACTTTAAGGTTTACTGGAAAATCAGGATCGAGGATCGAGGATCGGTTAAAAAGGACTTGAAAATAAAATAAATAAATAAATCGTGGATCAGTGATGATGTGGGCCACAGACTGTAGATAAATTTCACAGAACATAACCCCGTTTGCTGTACTGAACACTAAATTCAAGTAAACTTATCCGAGTCTCTCTGCGTCAGTGATTGTTTTGACGAGAAAGTGAAATTTTCCTGGAAAATGAAATGCTTTATCCCAGTGATACTCTGCCCCTGATACTGATAAAAATCATCGTTCAATTTTTTGAGTGTAAAATCCCTGGATGAAGCAATATCAATATGTAGAAGGTTTTCAAATGTTTCACACCGGTTTGAGGCTAAGATGTGCGGCCTGTCCCTCCTTGCAATTTTTACTTTTTGAGTATTTACATTATGACATATAACACTCGTTTTGTATTCCAAACGAAAAAGTAGTATAACAGCTCCGGCGCCTTTGACAACAAAACTTATATCCAAGCAAGCGAGACTCAACACTACTAAGAGCGTTCTTGTTTTTGTTCTTAAACTAACAGAATTACTGTCTATTGATTTTGATTATATCAGGGCCGTGGCGCTTATTTGGGGGTAGTGCTTAGTAACTTTTTTTCCCCAATTTCAGTGAGCCTGGGAATGAGCTATGTCTGAACAGAAGTAATACTATGGTAATTTTGTTTGAATTCTTGCAGACTTCCTGATGGATTTGCACAGCTCAAGAATCTCACTTCTCTCTGTCTGAATGATGTTTCTTTGATTCGATTGCCTCCAGACATTGGAAGGTACGAAATGCATGACTCTGCTAATGTGATACCAAGATCAATTAACTCCTAACAATATCCATATGTTACCAAGAGAAATAGTTATGGGAGTTAATAAAATGATCACCTAAGAGAAAATGCTTTGATCTTCTACCAACTTCTCTTAACTTATTCCTTAAGGAAATGTATAGAGACCAGTTTGGAGAATTTTTATGTGGATATTGGGGCTTAAATGGTTTAATCTTGGAATCTTATTATGTAGAGGATATTACACGTTGGCACAAAGATATGGATTTTATTTTCGAGTGGCAATACAATATTTTATGAACGAGCGCAGTGAGTGAGTAAAATATTGTTTTTGCCACGAGAAAATAAAATTCATATCTTCAAGCCGCTGTGTAATGTTCTTTTTATTATATAGACAAAATGACATCGATAAAATGATAGAGGGAAATTGCCAAAATTACGTCATCGATAAACTCACGTGTGAGATTATGGAAAATGAACCACTCGGGGCCAGGATGTAGTTTTTATCAATTTTACGAGTGGTATATTTCCAGTAAAACACTGGTGTCTATATAATAAAATAAAATATGTCAAATGATGAGTATATGAATTTCATATATTTGAACCATGGAATGGTGGGGACAAGTAAATGCAAGAAGATCATCGCAGTTAAAGCTGCAACTTATGCAGATGCCAAACCCTGACCTCTGTGATACCAGTGCATTGCTTTTAATCATTTCATCTTCATCTTTCGTGGGTACATGTATATTATGAACCAATTTAATGACCAGTTCTCCGTTAGCTTACAGGGTTGTCAAAAGTAGCCGGCTGCTGGCGAAAATCGCTGCCTACTTGGTTATAAGTATTGGCTGGCTACTCTGCTTGGCATTTCTTTACGGATGGTGTTTTTTAAATAAAATATCCCTGGACTGGCCGCCTACTTTGACAACTCAGCCATCTACACTGTACCTCAAAACTCTCTGACAACCCTGCTTACTAGCTCAAATGGTCAGAGCACTGCACTGGTATCGCAGAGGCCAGGATTCAAATCCTGGCAAGCCTGAATTTTTTGATGATTTCTTTTCGCAACTGCATAAGTTGTGTCTTTCACTGCGATGATCTTCTCTGTATTTATTTACATTATTGTAATATTATACCTGTACGAATAATTCTTGTCTCCAGGTCTCTTAGAGCTTTTGACTTTTTCTCATAGTCTTTATCAGCAAGTACTACTGTGTATGTGCCATCACATGTCTAATGTATATTTAGTCAGCAAGTGATATAAAATCAGTGTAAGTTCATAACCTCCATCTCAATTTTAGGGCTGAATGCTGTCGTCGGATATAAATGGCTTCCTTGAGTTTCCTTTTTCATGTGTCAACATTGTAGGCAGTATTTTCTGTTATTCATATGATGGATCTTGATTTTTCTGCCCAAATAGCACAGTCATTTAATGTTGCCAGGTCCATGTTCTGAACATCTATTGTTCTGTGATAGTTTCCATACTTCTCCAGTATGTGTTTTAACTTTGGTCTGTTCATTTCTTGCAGTTTAACTGAACTTGCAGTCTTGGAAGCTAGAGAAAACCTGATCAAATACCTTCCAGTGTGAGTTTCAAAAGAAGTAAATACATTTAAAAACAATCCCTTGGATCAAGATGCATTAAATGAACCAATGAATCCGCTCTAAGCTAGGATTTGTTCTTGGTTCCTTTGAAGTACCATGATCTCAGTAATCTTGGATCACAGTGTGCAAAGAAAGTTGTGTCTGATAGCCCGGGACTGGTTGATTTTGTGATCAGGCTAGTGTGTTCTGTTCTTAACTTGTCCAATGTGCAGTTGAAGGTTTTTGGGAAACTTTGAATTACAGTAGTACTGTAATGTTATGAACTGAGTCAAATTTAGAATGATTTGTATGGCATCGTATGAGCATAACTTGGCTATTACCTCAAAGACAATTTGCCCTGGAATGCGAATTCTTGTCAAGTAGGCATTTTGGATGTTGTTCTTTCATAATACTCTGAAAAATCCCATAATTTCACAAATTTAATTTTTTATGTTTGTCACACTTTAGGACTCTATTAATAGATAATGATTCACTAATCATAAATCCTGCTCATCGAAAATTTTTCGGGCCAGTTAATATGACACTTGGGTTAGTACCTGCTAGCTATGGCTTGCTCAAAGGGTAAGCTGTAAAACTGACTGTCTTTGCACCCCGTGATCAATGATGTTGATCTGGACTGATCTGGATCACCCCAAAGGAACCCATCCTAAATGTTTAGGATTAATAATGGAGACATAAGGGAGAGTATTCAAATCTTGTAGCAAATCCCAAGAGAGATCCACATGCAGTCGACAAGAAATATTAACAACATGAAAGTCATCATTTGTGCAATTTTGTCTCACACTTTGCACTTGGCACTGGCCATGCCTGGGTTATTGTCTTGTGATGAGAAGATAGTGATTAATATATGTCTCCCCCAATCCTTTGCAGTTCTATGGAATTCCTTGCTAAGCTTGAAAGACTTGACTTGGGTTGCAATGAGCTTGAAGAACTTGTAAGTTTATGTAAATACTTGTGCATGCAGTATTGATGTCCAGTAATTTTGATTTTGCAAGTTGCATTGAGAGAAGGATTTTGGCATGGGGGAATTTTTTGTTGGAGTTCTTGTTTTAGTGGCAAATTCTAAATATAGTTTGGATTTCCCAATTTTCAATCTCTTGTTGCTTTGTTTTATAGCCTGACATTGTAGGATCATTTCCAAACTTGAATGAATTATGGCTGGATGGAAACCTTTTGAAGACATTACCTCCAGTAAGAGAACTTTCATTTGTTAACAAACATTTCAAGACTCATCTTTTTGAAGAAGCCTATAATTTTTATTTTTTATTTCTAGTATGCATATTTACATATATATTATTTGTAAAATTATCTTAGCATTAATTTTTTTAAGATTTGAGATTTTTTAATGTTTATTTCTTGTACATGTGTACATGTATTAATATTTTAAGATTTGTAATCAGTGTATCTTGGTATCTTGGTATGTTTTTAGCTTTTAGTTTTTTAACGTTGGCATAATCATTGTAAAGTGCAATGAAAGAGTAGCTGAATAGCGCTATATAATTTATTATGGTTGTTATTATTATTCTTGTTATTATTGCTTTAGAACTTGTACAATTTACTGTGGTGATAAAATCCTACTTTTGAGAAACAGACAGAGTTTATCCTAATGAAGTAATTTTACAAAGTCAAGAATAAAGTGTTATCAAGGCAGTAGAACTGGTGCTCAAAGGCTTAGAGGGTACACAAAAAGGGCTGTAGATAGGAAAAGTTATTCCAAATAGCACTGCATTGTTAGAGAGAATTAGAATCATGTTGACAGCTAAAGGTTATCGCCGACCAATTTTTGTACTGCATGACAAAGTATTGCTAATGGTTATCATTTACATGTAACTATACAAATACAGCATTTTTTCATGTCAGTTTTATCTATAAGAATTGTTTTGGGTAATATTTATCTGCTTATTTTTATGATTTTGTAAATTGTCAACTTCAAATCGTAAAATTTGATGATTGCCATGTACTGTACAGTGTAAAATTATGTGAGACTGAACCTCTCTCTTATGAGAAAGAAGTTAAGCAATGACAGCAACTTGCTTGAGCTTTTTGTATCTAAAGAATAGGTGTCCTTGAATTTGTGTTAATTTTTATATAACCTTTCTTAGTATCAATTTTTAAGCTTGCTTTTTGCTCGAGTTGAATTTAGTTCTGATTCCAGGTGAATAATGCACTGAGTATCTTAGTTTCTATGTATAGCTGTACGTTATAAACCCCAACCATAAATTTGTTTCTTTTATAGGAAATAGGAAACCTGAAGAAGCTCCAGATATTTGATGCTTCAGAGAATAAAATAGAGTATTTACCAGATGAAATCAGTGGTTGTACCGCACTCACTGACTTTCATTTATCGCAGAATTTGTTAGAAGAGCTTCCAGACACTATAGGCAAGTGTGAATTGAAGAGTGTTACTAATGATGATCCATACTTTTTGGTAGCAAGATGGGGGAGGGGTAGAAAAAGAAGGTTAATTTGAATGGTCCAATCAAAGGATTTGTTCCTTAGCTCAAAAAGTAGAGTCAACTCTGAAAATAGGGAGATCCCATGATAATAACCGTGTATATGTTACAAGTCAAAATTATACTCTGGTTAAATTTTTTTTGTCCTAGGTTGATTCTCAATTTCCTTTGTCTCCTAGCCCTAATCCAATAAAAAATTATTATTCATGGATTAGAGCTAGGAGACAAAGGCAATAGAGAATCAACCTAGGTTAAAAAATTTTAACCTGAATATGATTTTTACCTGTAACATATATAATGTCATTCTATCTTTTGAGTGAAGTATGTGGATGAAGTTCTTTGGACAGGTGTGACCTCTACAGCAGTTTTTTCACTTGGTGCTATTTATGTAGTGTGGAGTTCTAACTTTTGAGTTTGTGAACAAAAAACCCCTTTTTTGGGGCGTTTCAAATGAAACTTATTCAGCAGTGCTTTCACATGGTACTATTTATTTAGTAGAGTAGATCTAACTTTTGAGTTTGTGGACAAAAACGCTATGGTGGAACGTCTTCTTCTAGAGAAGACTATATTCCAAAAATATTGACTGTTTTGTTAGAGATTCATCGCGTTTACATTTGACCTTTGCAGCCTTTTGTCTTTTGTCTGTCATTCGTAAACAATAGCTAAAACAATGAAACTACTCCGTCGACCAATTGGCGCTTCTGACCGGATTCTGGACAGATTTTGCATCATCAGTATGGAAATTTCTGTCACTGAGTCGCAGACATTCCTCCTCGCGAAACGTCTCCAGTGTTCTCACCAGGATTTTGCCTTGGGGAGTCCCAGGGCCCCCTCTTTTGAGAAATAGGGGCCCTGTAAGAACATTAGGGGGACAAAGTTACAAAAAACACGCGGTACGAAGAACCTGAGCCCGCACTCCAAATTGTCTGTTACATGAAGTACCTACCTGATCCAATATGGCGGAAGAGGAGTTTACGATGTAGTGGGACGTGTGTGGGACCAATGAAAGTAAAGGCAATAAAATTAAAGACTTTGACTCATTTGATATCATATTTATTCAAACAAACAGAATGCTTTAGTGTTAGGTTGACCATTAAAATTACTTAAGTCCGTTTGACTCGTAGCTTGCCCCTGCGCCTTAACGGGCGCATCTTCTTGGTTTTAATGCGCCATTTCAGTTTTTCTTGCGGGAATCCCGCAAGGCCGCGGCCTGGTGAGAACACTGCGTGTCTCAATGATGATGAGTGAGGAGAAACGTCTGCCGTTCGCAGGCTAACACCCAATGTGCAATTTTTTTTTCGGATTTTCAACTGGCAACTATATTCCCAAGATTGTTCTATCTGTAATAGTCTCTGGAGGGATGTAGTTATTTGTTTCTACCTTGTACCTGCAATCTTGTGCATAACTTGTGTCTCTCAAGATTACATGTGGTGTATTGCAATTTAAATCATCTTCTTTAAGCACAAATCACTGGTATTAATCTTGTGGCTGGTTTTGCTCACTTCAGGAAAACTCAAGAAATTACAGCTTATCAAGGTTGACCAGAATCGGCTTCTTTGTCTAACGCCAGCAGTTGGAGGGTAAGTTCATGTACATCTGTAGAATTTTTTTATAATGGTCAGTGTACTAAGGTAATAGGACTGTTAGAACATAGTCCAGTTTGGTTGTAATCGTACAAGTGAAATTATACATGTAAAATTAGGTGACCACACCAAGGGAGTGCAAATACAGAGAAAATTGGACTACACAAAGTTCTGTTGACACATTAATCATTACAATTGAAACAAAATTTCAGTTTCTGTTTCATTAAAACACAAGATCTCCAGACAGATTTTTCCTGGGCATAAAAAAAAGGAACCCACTCATTAATGCAACTGTTCTACTACAACTGTGAAAGGTTTGAACCCACCTGTTCTACAGCATGCACTGTGCACTTTATTTTGCAAGAATATTGATCTTTATATGTGTATATGTTTACTACTTTCATATTCTAGGCTGTCCAGTTTACAAGAGTTAATATTAACAGAAAACCTTCTTGAGGTGTGACTCTTAAACATATAATATTATGTAGTGGGTACTTTATAGCACATACTTTTTCTTTCTGCATTAGTGTTAACTTGGCGTAAACCACAAGAAACCATTTTTTTTCTCCCTGCTTTATTTCACATTTTGTTGGAAATGGCTTCTTAAATACCCCCCTTCCCCCATTACTGCATAAAATATTTTAAGACGGAATCCATCAGCAAATTGAGTAATTTTAATTTTCAGTGGACAAAAAACTTGTACTAGAATGTTTTAGCCCATATCACATTCTTTTTGACACTTTTCAAGGGTTATAGATGTAATTAAGACCGAAGACAATCTCTTATGGGAGCCCGAGAAATTAATTTCAAAATTTCACAGGAATTAGAAAACACAGGTAAAATCATAATGCATAAGATTTCATTTAGTAAAATTTGAAGCTTTTGAAGTTTATTTCCTAAGACTCCCATAAGAACCTTTTCTTTGGAGTTATTTCATATAACTTATATTTTTATTATAAATATGGTACTTTTTCACTTCAACTATTCGTAATAAATCTTAAGCCGTCTACACACCACCTGGGTCGATTAGCCTTGCTATTTGCAGGTGGTGTGATATTTGTATATTTAATGTAAGAAATAAAGATGTTGTTGTTGTTGTTGTTGTTACTTATTACATAATTTATAGCCCCTGAAAAGTGTGATAAACTATATGCTTGAAATTATTGATACAAGGTTTTTGTCCACTGAAAATTAAAATTATTACTGAATTGTGTAGAATGGATTCCGTCTTAAATTATTAGTACAAGTAGTTTTAAAAATTTTTGTAATTGTTCACAGGTAAATATTGCTTTTAAATTTAATTGAAACGTAAGGGTTGGTTATTTAAATGAAGTCTAACTTAGGCTGCAGTTTAAGAAATCATTTGATGTCCAGATATCTTTCTTGAGGGGTTTATTTAAGAAAATAAGTGCTTTTCCAGTCTTTGCTATATGCTTTATTCAAATTGTTCATGAAAAATAGGTGTTAGGTAAAAGCGTTGGGCAAAATGAAAAATGGCTTAGAACACGGTTTTGTTAAACACAGGCTAAACCCTCGTTTAAATAACTGGCCCTAAGTCTTTGTTTATTTTGCAGGAACTACCATCAACAATAGGGAAACTTCACAAATTAACACATCTTAATGTAGATAGGAATCGTCTCACAGCTTTACCAGTTGAGGTGGGTAAAACTTAACTGCACTGCAGTCATTTCATTAAGGGGATGAAAATAATGATTAGAGTTTCTTACACAAAAAGTGAGGTCTAGTACAAGATTTTAATGCTTACAGTCTATTTGAGTGCAGGCAAACAGCTATGTCATGGTTCTTTTTGTTCAAGTGTAATGTAATGATATTATTGTGGTTTAATTTTATCCGTGGTTTAAATATTATTTTCCCTTGTTTGTTTTTGGGTACGGTATTATTTGATGATGATTTTGAAACAAAACATGAACAGGCATAATTATTATGGTCAAATGGTTTAAGTCACCCTACTACCTGTTATTTTATAGTGGTCAATGGAACTCTCCAATTTTGTTTGTAGTTGAACGACTTTCACAGAACCGGCACTAAGTATATAAAATCATTGAAAATGACCGATTCTGAAGAAATGTGGAGATAAAAATTACAGTGATGTACATGTTGTTGTCCATCCATCAGGAAATAGTTGCTGTAGTAAATTAAATAATATGTTTATTGTACAAATGTATTTTTCTTTTTGTTTAATTAAGAACATTTATTAAGAAATTCTTTCCGTAGCAAGTAGTAGGAATTGATAAGGAGAATCAATTTTACTGGTTCGCATGTTGATGTACTGTTTGAAGGCTTAACTGTGTGGTGGACTTTGCAGATTGGAAGCTGTACAAGATTAAGTGTTCTTTCATTAAGAGAAAACTGGTTATCACGCCTGCCATCAGAAATAGGCAACTGTAAAAGTCTTCATGTATTAGATGTATCTGGCAACAGGTGAGACAAATCTCTGAAGAAAATTGTTACACAGTTTTGGAGACAGAGTTTTTGAAGGATGTTAAGACTTTCTGAACACTCAGCTAAACATAGGTTTTGATTTAACAGTCAAATTACTTAGTGCTTTCCACTTGAAACGGATTACAATGGGATATAGAATCAAAGTAATAAAAAGTTAATTGGTTTATTACCTACAAAAGCTAAAGTTCACATGCCAGTGCAATACGAAGCTATTGGCAGCTATTGATGTCATGCAGTTTGACTTTAATACCTGGAATTTTTTTAAAGTTTTAGGGAATTTCTCAAACGGCTACATGTACAGCAGACTTTCTTTTGTCCAGTTTTATATCAGCAGACTGCTTCTTCATATGATTATGTGCTTTTGGTATTTTTTCGAGTGAACACAAATCAGGTTGGATATGTCAGGCTGCCCTAAGTCTGCTTCTTGCGTGTGAATGTTGACTTGATGTGAATGCCGTGACCGAGGGGTTTCAGTAATCAGTTGTTCACTGCTAGCATTTTGGATTTCCTGACAAAGATTCATCTGTTTTTAGGTTAGAATGTCTTCCACTTTCTGTTGGAACACTGCCGCTGAAGGCTTTATGGCTCTCAGAAAACCAGGTACTGTGACATATCAGTCGCTAGGAAAAAGCAC
>BOPM01002082.1:15875-29534 GCA_022179025.1 Porites australiensis
AGGATCCAGGGGAGGGGCCCGGAGGGCCCTTTCCCCCCCCCCCCCCCCCCCCCCCTCCATCAGTGCTTCGAAACAAGGATTTCAGGTCTCACCTGGGAATCGGAACCACACAAAAGGCTGCCACGCACTAACTGACTGTGCTAATCCTAATCCTTGCTTCTACTACTGCTTGCTTTTGTGCTTGGGAAAGACAGTTTGCTCCACTGCACTGTCTTCAGCATATGAGGAGGCATTTTATTGCTGGTGGCTGGGGCATAGCCAGCCCATAGACCTGTACTAGTGTAGGGCCTACAAATTTTTGTTTTGATCACTCTACCCCTTGCAATAAATTATGCTTAAGAGCTCCAAGTGTTGGTGAGGTCAGTGCTTACTAGTCATGCACGCAATTTTCAGGATGTGTGGAAATGAAAGTCAGCCAGGCCTACAACTAGTCGAAAAGCTGGTTACTCTCCTCGCTGGTTGTATTTCCAGGGCTAGGGTGTGGAGTGGCATGTTAAGGGTACCAAGATGGAGAGAGCATACTCTAACATACTTCCGCATACTCTTGAATAATTTTAAACAATTGTTGGTTTGATATTGACTGTACAGACCTTTTGTGGATCTTTTTCTGGCTCTGCCATATATAGGTACATTGTAATACACTTTGTATTACATGTACACTGAATCGTGACTAATCAGGGGTCAATTTAATAAAACTTTTATAATTGTAATTTACAAGACAGTGTAGCTCTTGTTTTCAGACTCTAAAACAGTGGCTACACTTGTTAATTACACTTGTAAAAGTTTTATTAAATTGACCCCACTACAAGTTGCATAATTACATGCACATGTACTGACATTACTGGGTGAAGCACGTTGAATTTTCTTTTTAGCTTCTACCAGTCTGCAGGTCATGGGAAGATTATTTATGGGCATTTTACAGAGTTATGGTTGATGTTAGAGTGGAACAGGTAAGTGTTAAAAATAAAATAGCAACTGAATAATATAAAAGAGGATTTGGCTTAAGGAATTGAATCAAAGAGTTCCAAAATAGTTCCTTTATATTTTAGGGTTGGGTTTCTGCAAGTATGTGGTGAACGCATGTTGACTTTAAAGTTGAAACACCGCTGTTTACCCTTTTGTGTAATTGTTATTCTTGTTGTTTTTTAGAATAATTAGCAACAAAAGTGGTCATGTGAATTATTTATTAGATAATCGCGATGTTACAATGCGGCAAAATATCTTTTTTTAATTTTATCCTTCACTATTTTCACATAGACCATAATGCACTTTGTTTACCCCCCAGAAGTTTGCATAACTATTCTCCTGGGTATAATAGTCGTCCCAAGGTGCTTTATGGTCCACGTGAAAATGGTTAATTCGTATTCTTTATATATGCATATATGTATCTTAGTGCTAGCTTTTTGCAATAATAAATTCTTTTAATTTTTATTACGTGATTGTAAATAATTTTGTACATAGTTTCATTTGAGATTTCTTGAAGTGGTAAAATAAAGTTATCTTATCATATCTTATCTTTTTTTAAAAAGGAAATTCGCCTTCATCCTAGACCTGACAGAGACTTGGCAAACTTGTCACCTAAATTCTGGGATCAAACGTAAGTGAAACTATATAACTGGTAAAATGGTACGTAATGGTACCAGAATTGTTCATTGACACAAAAAAATTATGTATGATATATGTCTCTTCATAGGCTCAATCCTGAGAAAATATTCGAAGAACTTAAGGCTTGTCCAAAAGAGGTATGTCTACTAAACCAGGGTGCAAAGAAAGTCAATTTTACAGCTTTCCCGAAGGGCAAGCTGTAACTAACATCTACTAGCCCGAAATTCATTTTTACTAGCCCGAAAAGTTTTTTTCGCGAGCAGAATGATAATACTCAATCTTCCGTAACGCTTTGAGTTCAACGCAATATTCACTCCCGATGTCTTCAACTAGTTTGATCTAGTTTTGCTGTTTTGCTTTCGGCGCTGCCACACTGTTGAATTTTCTCTAAGTCCACCACAACACGTGAATGATTAACATGCATTTTAGACATTCTACAATTTAGAAAAACATTTTTTAAGAAAAAAACGACGTTGAAACCGTGAAACCAAAGTTCTCAATGGACACACTAAACGACAACGTAGACAACGCGAAAAACTGCCAGTGACAGCACTTCATTCTGCAATTTGCCGCGCAGAATGAAGTGCTGTCATCATTCTTTGCACGCTGTGAACTGAAACGTGGTTTGGTTGGCTAGTTCGATTGTACATGACAGAACGACTTCATCGTGAATATCATTATGATCGATGAGGATCAAAAACCTTGTATTTTACTAATCTTCTCTAGTATAGTCATAATTGATTACCTTCAGACAGAAATGGTCTATCTCAAATTTGGGATCATTTTCTTTCCTTTGATTTACGCTTCGGTTTTGGAGAACTGTAACGAGGGCACAAAAGTTGCTTCTGAGGCAACGGAAGAACCATATACATTGTATATCAAGACCTTTGTTTCTGCATGCATTGCGTCAGTGTTGTTCCTAAATTTTAGCTCAGCATGTAAGGGACCATTCATAGCTGGTAAAGCCAAAAAATATGCACCAGAGGTGCACTTTCCTTGGGGCAGGGGGGTAGTAGAGTGCGGGACATGGCCCCTCCCTTGCGGGGAAATTTAGGAGCTAAGTTCTCTGAAAGGTCATTCCCTCATTTTAAGACCTATTTTACGCAAATCAGCCGTCCATATATTCATTTATTTCCTTGTGCCATGTGAGAGTCGGATCGGATCACAACTTTTGTAAGACGTGTTTCTTCAGGCGGTAAATTTTACCAGTTACCGCCTGATAAGGATAACACTGTGAGTACAAGGAAGTAAGCTTTTCTCCAGTTCCTCTGTTTTCCAAACGGTGCTGCGATATCACTTCTGGGCCTTTCACTAGTAATCAGCGACAGAAAACAGCTCTGGGCAATGGTTTTTCTTTTTTTGCGAGAATGCACATGTTAAGTTATGTTCAAAATCCAAGCAATTTCGAGGCAATTTGAAAAACGGTCCATAACTTGCCATATTTGTAGGCCTATTCTCTACACAGGCATTAACTATTTGATCACGAATTTTTTATGATCCATTAGTCCATCAGACAGCAAGCGGAGGAATTCCATCACGTCATACAGAGACACATCATACTTAACGACACAAATTGTAAGTTTTAGTAGATGACGTCAAGCTTCAAACCTATTGTAAATAAAGTGTTGCTGTATGGTGATAAATGCCTTATTCTGTTTGTTTTCTGTATGGTGATAACTGCCTTTCTGTGTTTGTTTTACTCAGCTTTAATAGAAAAGATGCACAGTTGGCTGGAAAAGGAAAAGAAACCAATAACGCAAATATTACGATTCATGGCAAGTTCACAACTTGTTTGTAATAAATTTATCGCGATGCTGCTTGGAATACAGCAACCCCTTCCCTTTTTTTTCATTTCATTAGGGGATCGACTGGTCCGCCCATATCATCCTCGTCCTTTAATACGTTTCTCCTCTTTTGGACAAAGTCTACTATTTTGATGATATGATCTTTACCATTTGCCACTTTAAAAATGAGAGGGAAAGTGGGCCAAGTTAACTTTCGCAAAGACTTTTTTAGAGGCGGGAAAAATTGGCCAATAGCTGACCGGCGCGTACCCAGTAACGATTCCAGAAACAATTGTGGGACGTATTTCGGCTCCAGTTCCCTTCTGATTTTTGTAGTGGTGGATGGATACTTTTGTTGTTAAAATCGCAAAATTCTCTTCGTGTCATACTGACTGATCTATTTAAAGAGGATTTAGAATCGTTACCCATGTACTTGAGGTCGACCACAAGTGGTGATCAGATTGTATTTGCAGCCGGCAAACAAAACTTCTAACCTTTCTGTGATGTTTGTTTAGGCTCATCTTGTCTTGTTCCTGAGATCAGCTGGAATTGAATCTGAGGTGAGTGGCTTTCCATACTGTACGAAAAATGAGTGCAACACATGGGCGTTACAAAGCAAAGGCCAAGGTGGCCTCCTTCGCAGCCGCTCGGGCTACAGGAATCACGGGCGGGAAGCATTGCGTTACTCCGGCCCGAGCGGCTGCGAAGGAGACTAAGGCCTAGGTTGCTCGCCTGCAGAAGTATTGTGGTGTTAAAGCTCTGAATATATTTTATATTACATTCTCCGTCCACCTGTCCCTGGTGGCCTTGTTTTATGAGAAAGCTAAAGCAGCAGCAACGAGTATTGAGGATTTGAGGATCTGCCCTCCTATCTTAGGTTAATCACTTATAACGCTACAAGGACGTTAAGATCATCTAGTCAAATTGTGTTGTAGCTGCCATTAGAATCAGGTACCTTATAACACAGCACTGCCATTGTTTTCAATGCGCTACCACACCATATCAGGAACTCCACAGAATTTAGTCATTTCAAGAGTCAGTAGGCAAATCACCTTAAAACTAAGGCGAGGGCAAGGCTGCGTTCTTAGTGACCTTTTCACTAGTTTTTCTGAGTTTTTGTTGAATTTTGGAACTTATGGTTCTATTATCATTTCACTGTCCACAGGTTTTCTTTTCACTAGTTTTACCTGAATTTTTGAACATATCTTTGTATTAGCATTTTCCTGTTCATAGTTTTATAGTAATAGTTAGTCACAGATGAAGAGCCATATTTTTAGTCTATGGATATACTGTGAATAAACCATGATAGGTATTGGGTGGCTCATTTCTTACCCTCCCCCCCCCCCTCTTCCCCCGCACCAACGGTGTCGACTTGTGGAGGACTTGAACACACGATCAGGATTTTTATTTCTCCTTTTGAGCTCGGCTGCGGCAATTCATCTCCAGCAATGTGCGTAGAATGTTGTTTTTATTTAACACCTTGACGTTGTCTTGCAGACCGATCCAGAGCTGTGTATGTCTATACTGAAGGCATATGTTCAGGTATGGACGTAACGATTGTTATCGCTTTAAAGGAAAGCTTCACAAATGAATTATTCAAAGTCATTGTAAGAGACTTCAAACTGATCATTTGGGGTGCATAGTCAAAATATAATTGCAATTCTTAATTTTTTCAGGCCCTAATTGACGAGAAACAGATTGACCTTGTGGCAACTTACACGGCCACTCTTCCCCCAGAGATTCAAACACAGACTTATGCTTACTTCTTGGAAGGTAACTCATAACTTTATTAACCCCAAAAATCATTCTTTGTTTGCTGTTTTGTGTTGTTTTGTTTTTAAGCAATTTGTAGGTTTATCAATTCTGTCCTGTTGAATTGCAAATTTTACTCGAAAAGTAAATCTATATGTTTTTTTTTCTCAGACATTGTGGACATGAAGCAAAGACAAAAATGCTTGGACCTAGCGAGGAATGCCGGTTCGTATTTTTCCTTTGTTTGTATGGCAAGGTTACCGTAGAACTGCAGCATTTTATGGACGACGTGAACAGAGAACAATGAATTTAGTTCATTTTTCTCTCCGAACTTGGATCCGAATTAATTAAGAGTTCAAACCCAAGAAAATTCGCCTTACATTTGACAAACTGAGTGGGCTAAATAAAAGCGATGAAGTCGCTCGTCGTCGTTTTTGCTTAAACTACCTTATATTTGTCCGTTAAACTCCTTAGAGTGGGCATCGTGTAATTTCAACTTAAAATATTACTGCTGAACCAGTCAGACAGTCATTGGAATAAAAGAAGTGCTGACCATGGACCAAGAACTCTTGTTTGTTTAGTAAATTCTCTTCAGTCATCGTTAACACAGCTTGGAGAATTCCGCGCATGCTCATATTAGGGTTTAAAGGCTTAATGAGGAGCTTTAACTTCTTAATCCTGATTTTATCCAGGTCTTGACGTTCCGCTGATAACCAAGACTGTAGTGGAGAATATCCGAGGAAAGGTAGGATATTTTTTAATCTCTCGCGCGTGGAGGGTAGCGCATGGTATTGGCTAGGCTAGAGTGATCTGAATATTACCCTAGACTTAAAATGACGATGATGATGATGATGATGATCTGAATACTGTCGACAATGCAAACTTCGTAAGCGTTGCACTGTATTTCATATATATGTATATCCTAGTTATGAAATGATTTCGTATGGTTGAAATACTTGATTTTTCTTTGAATGCACGCGTACTGCTTTAGAAACTTTGCAGCTTTGCTAAATATTCATCTTTTGAACGTTCTCTTAGTGACGCCTTTATTCTCCGATGTGCCAGCCGCCGGAAAGGGTATATTTACTATCTGTTCTACTTTCTCTTTTTCCTGTTTATAGGAAGACTTCAAAATTGACCGAGATATTTCGCCTGCTTTGGAAGCTGCCACCTCAAACGTAGGTCGAGGACTAAACCCTATTTACAACCTCGTTCCCAGACTCTCTCTCCTTGTTCTCCCTTGTTGTCGAGTAGAGAGACCTGTCCCTCGACTCGTCGACGCAGTTGTCCCTTTCGTAAATGGTCGCTGCCTTTTTCAAGACACTTAGAAAATTTTGCCTGTTATTGAGAGTGTTTCTATTTTTAAAAAAAGAAAATCGCAACGCAGGGTCAAACCCGGACGTTTCGTATCCTAATCTCTCTCCCTTACCACCACACTACCACACCGACCCCCAAAATTCCGAAAAATTTAGCTACATAACCTCGCAAACTGCCTTTCTTAACTGTTATATCAATAACTGGTGACCCTAGCCCTTTCCTTAACTGTTGATGAAAATTCAACCTGGGCTTCAACGTCGTTCTTTCTAACACTATTCAAAAACGTTTTATTTGCCTTATTGTAACTTAACCCACCCAGTGGTGGCATTGACCGTTAAAAACGGCGAAGACCGCTTACGAAAGGGAAACAGGCCTCCACGACACTCAATAACAAGAGAGAAAAAGAAGAGAGAACCTGGAATCATATCACCTAGAAGAGCCCTGTGAATAGTTAATGCCGAATGATACCAAATAAGACAATCACTGCAGAGTTGATTGTTAGCTATAAAGAGTACAGTTGGTGACGGGGTTCCCCTTGATGGTAGAAATATTTTCTTCTCCAGGAGGATCGGAAGAAGATAGAAGCCATTGAGTGGTTGGTGTTTGATCCTTCCCAGCGAAGTGAAGCCCTAAAACAGAGCAACGCCATCATGCGCTGCTTTATCGGTAAGTTTATCAACATACAATTTCTTCTGGATCCTCGCTATGGTGCTCATTAGGTTTATATGCTGACAAGGGAATAACTGCCCACCGTAAGCAGTGCTTTGTGCTCTTACCCTACTATCAGACCTGACGGTGATCAGTTTCATATTTATGAGTCCTCACATGTTGTATATGTTGTTGCTGCACACACTGAGTTCGTGTATTTATCTTAAGTCAACAAGACGCTGTCGCTACGTATTTTGGACTTCGCTATCTGCTTAAGGCCTTTTTTCATTCCTTTGAGCGACAGTTCCTACGCACTTTTAGGTTACTTAGCTACTTCGTGAGTAGACAAATAAGGAGTTAAACGTCGAACGTGCTTTTGCACTATGCCCCCTACACACTTCGTTTTTGTTTAAAAAAATGCTATGAGGTCTTCGTGGTGTCCTTAATTCTGAGTGTCCAGTTTCATGGTGTTGTTATTGTTTTGTGCAGCTACCAGGAAGCACCCTGCAGCCCGCGAAGTTTTTCAAAAGATTCCAGCGGACTCTGTTCACGTGATTCACAAAGAGTGGCAACTAAGGGTGAGTACTATTAATCAATAGGCCAATTACACGATGACATCATTTTTCTACTACGACCAGAATCCTTCAGAGTTTTGCTGCCTTCTTTTTCTCTCTTGTTCAGAGTTTTGTTTTCTAATCCCGGGAGTTCCAAATGACGCCATCGTGCAAATGTCCTATTACTTGAGATATCAGTTTTGTTGTTTTTATATACAAGTTCTCAACGATCAAACGTTTTGATCTGGCGTCTTTCTGGCACACCTCTTTTAGGGGTGGCTAAACGCTTTCAAAAATATTGTTTATTAAAAAAACTTATTGAACCCCTGATTCGTCGTTAGAACCAATGATGCAATATTTCAACCTAAAGTTGGCCTAGCTCCTTTTTTTCGCTAAAATTTCTACCCAGATTAGGTAGTGCAATCCTGGACATAGGTGCCTATTCCTTTAGGTAAAGGAAAATAGTAATCTAGACACTGTTAATTTAGAAATGCTTCTTTACCTAACTAAGAACTCTGCGGAGAAGACCTTTTTTCTTTACCCTTTTCTTTCTTACTCGTTTACGAAAGGAAGTCTTGTTGGATGAAAGGAGTTGAGACTGTTGAGTGAGGTCGCATCACTGGTGAGGCAGAAGATGTTGGATAGAAAAAAGAAAGACGTGTGAAAGATAGAAAAGGTCGTGGCTAAAAGGGATTGTTTTGTCATCAGAAACGTTCGTTAATTAAATGTTTGCTCATTTAGTCAAGCTTGAGGGCAAGAAGCTTAAACCCCTTCTTTGGCTTTGACAGGACAAGGGTCGTGTATAAATCTTGTTCAAACGCCTTTAGAACGTTGCTCATTTAAGCCATTTTCGCTAACATCTCGTAATTATGTTATTTAGGTATTTACTTTAAGTTATGGCTATTAGTTAACGTAGCTCTCGAGAATCGGGATTCAGAGCAGTCTCGGCTTCTCACGTGAACGTTTAAACTTTACGTTGGATTACCTATTCAGATCTTGTGTTTTAAAATCTCTGTTTTCAGGGCGGTTCGAGTGCTTTACCCGCTGGAGATGATAACGCTATAAGAGAATACTTGTGTATTAGAGCTTATTTGGTGAGTTGTCAGCCCAGCCATCTGTCTATTTTATCATATTCAGTTGGATTAACCCTTTAAGCCCAATATCCACATACAAATTCTCCAAACTGATCTCTATACATTTCCTTAAAGAATAAGTTGAGAGAATTTGATAAAACATCAAAGCATTTTCTCTTAGCTGATCATTTTATTAATTCTCATAACCTAATCTCTTGACATTGTTAGGAGAAAATTGATGTTGGTCACTATTGGGACGTAAAGGGTTAAGTACTCTTTATTCACTCATTGTGAAATAACTTCCGGTTCTTGTAATCTGATTGGCTCTCATTGATTAAGTGTGATTTATTCACGAATAGAACCATTTTTTTGCTCTTAATCGCATCATTTCCGTTCTAAATCGCAACATTTCTCTTCTAAATTACACTCCACTTAGTCCGTAATGAATTGGCTGCCGATAGGGTTTATAAGGATAAAAAATGTCAAAGAGACAACATTAACAGGTAAAGCGTCTTGCGGCTTCACACTACCGTTTTCTACTGTGTCTTTTGTCGTGTTTTGTTCTCGTGTTGTGTTGTGATGTTGTTTTCATTGTTGTCACAGTCATTTACGTGGTTTAGCCAATGACTAAAATATATTTTAGGTGATCCACAGTCTGTTACCTTTAAGCGATTTGAAGTAGTTTTGGGAAGTTTTTTATTCAAGCATTTTTAGCTGATGTAGTTTGATGGTTCTTGCCTAATTGTCCTGTTTGCAGGAAGCACTGGATGCATTCAATGATTGGTTTCAACATTTTCACCACAGTGTACCAGTAAGTGGAACAAAATTAAGAGATTGACTACGTTGATCCTCTAGTCCCCACTGTCACAGCGTTTTGGGCATCCCCGCGTTTTGGGCATCCCCATTCCCATATCCCTAGCGTTTTGGGCATCCCCGGTGGGGGATGCCCAAAACGCTGATCACTTCGACTTTACCTAAATTATTTAAGACTGGGGAAAAGTCGGGATTGTTAATCACGAATTTACGGCTAAATAGTGTTGATGCATGTTAGAGTTATATCGTCCGACACTTTTTGCCGGGTTAATCGCGCAGAAAAAAACCCATAGGCAGTTATCGTTGGCTCAAAACATGACGAAACTGAACCGCATAACATGGCTTCGATGCACAACACTTCGTTGTTTGCAAAGCTTTCAATTTTATTTAATAGAACTGTTTACAAGCAAGCAATGCCGCAATCGCCGGCAGCTGCGATCGTCTGCTTCCAAACAGCCAAAAACAAGAATACTAAACAAAGGAATCAAGGTAAACATGAATAAAACTGCGTTTTGCGGTGTTGCATTCATAGTATTCATGACATTTGAGGCCTGTCCAACTTAACCCCGCAGCGCTACTTGATACAGGAAAGGCTGTCACACAATTACAGAGGCCTCAAATCATCAGAAATAACCGGAGGTGGGGTGACAATTCCCCCCCAAAAAAACCTGCAGTGCAAGGGAAAGGCATGTCTAGAAAAAAATCCTGTAGTTATGTAGTTATGATAAATGGACGCTCCAATGATGGTCACTAGAAGATATTTTGTGCTTGGCGCACGGGCGTGACAGCCGGGGTGACATAAATGGATGTTCAAGGCCACACACTGTCATCTCGACCCTTCAGAAATATAACTTCTGATCTTTGGCTTCACATAAAATAATAACAAACGGAATCTATAAGAAGGACTCCGGTTTACAATGCCCTTTGACAACCTACCAAAAGATGAAATTATGCCTCACCCTTTCAAAGAACACTGACAACAGAAGAAATTTAGCGTATGTTTTCGATTATCAACGCGAGTGTTTTAAAAACACGATCAATTGGCAAATAAATAACATTTGTAACTACACTGTAACCATTTCTATCGTGTCCTTGTAGTAGTCAGGCCAGTAAAACCGCTCTTTGATTTTCCTCAGAGTGTTATCGCGGCCGGCGTGTCCAGAAAAAGGAGCAGAGTGGCACTCTTCGAAGACCCTTGCTTTATCTTCCTCGGCGATAACAAGACGTCGAAGCGCTGTGCCATCCTTCTCCTTGGCCACGTAGAACAAGGACTCTAATTTTGAGTCATACTCAAACTTTTTGGCGAATTTTCTAAGAATTGTTTTGTCCTGCTTTGTAAAGCCTTCCAGATAAACCTTATTTTTAAGATACCGGAACAGATTTGTATATTTAGCGGAATCCATCTCTAAAAGTTTTTCGATTTTCCCGCGAAATCCCAAATTGTTTTGGAGGGGATGCCCAAAACGCTAGGGATTTGGGCATCCCGGGAGGGTACCGGGGGATGCCCAAAACGCTGCAGTAATATTAGAAGGGGATACCCAAAACGCTAGGGATATGGGAATGGGGATGCCCAAAACGCGGGGATGCCCAAAACGCTGTGACACCCACTACAGAAACTCCAGGGAGAATGGGTACAAGCTTTAAGCGCAGTGATTTTTGGGATCGTTTGGGTGGATAAGCGTTATTTTTGTTTAACCAACCTTATTATTCATTCAAAATATTTCCCCGATTCTGATCGCCTAAAATCACACGCATAATTCACCATAACCAGTCAGCCATGCAGCCTTCTACAGGTTAATGCACCGTTAACCGAGAAGACCTGGAGACGAGGTTGGGTTGTTTTCGTTGTGAAAACAAAAAATGGCCGACATTTCACTCGTTTCAAGAGTAAGAACTGGGCGAAAAAATAGCAAAAAACATGGCAAGAAGACAAGAAGACAACTCGAAGGGCGACATCTGCTATTTGGAGAATATTTGCGGAGCTGAACAACCCTAAACGTGCACTATCGAAGACGAACTTAACATCGATGGATCGATGGAGGTAAGCATGTTTAGCCATGTTTTAAAACTAATTATTATTTTGAATGGATAATAAAACAATGATTGAATTCGGCTTTCGTATCATATGAAGAATTATGGAGATCTCAGAGGGTGTTATCCGCCTCGGCCTACGGCCTGGACGGATAACACCCTCCTCGATCTCCATAATTCTTCGTAAGATACTCAGCCTCATTCATTAATTGTTAAATGAACAACGCTTGTCCATCTAAACGATTCTTGAAGTCGTTGCGGCGAATGCTTGTGCCTATTCCTCTTATAGTTTCTGGAGTGGAGAATACCCGCCGGCCTTTCCATACCAGTAAAGGGAAGTTTTAATATTCTTCAGTTTTAACTATTTGTTTGTGTGTTTGTTTATTTTAGTTAAAGCCACGCCACGAAGCTCATGCTAACTTCACGGAAAAGGTGGCGTTTGAACAGCGACTTAAGCAGTATGAGGTAACCAAGCTTCTCTTCCTCACATGTCAATAAATCATTTCTTAGACCAATCAAAATTGGCCCGAATTTCACCATTTACTGACGGGTCAACTATGAAACTTTTCGGCCTGTTGCCTCTTTTCAGTGTGAATGTATAACGAGTTATCATTTAGCTTTACGTTGTCTGAATGTTTTAAAACTGGAATCTTTTTCCCATTTCTCTTAGGTTGAGTTTGGAAGATGGAAGAACTCACTGGATATTCATACAAAGGTCGGTAATTGTAGTGTAAACACACTCTGGTAGTTTTGTTTTGTTTCATGTATGTTCATTATTTTGTAGCAAAAAAATGAGAGGTTCGAAGGGTAAAGTTTGCAAGGGTTTTGTCTGGGTTGAGAGTGGGGAGGGAGATAATTGTCTTCTTTCAAGAGAATTTCTTGTATATCACCTTCTTTCATCATGTTGAGGTAGCGGGAGACTTCTTCTAAACTGCTGTACTTTAACCCATACGGATTCCCAGTTCATACCTCATGAGTGCTGTTGAAGTGACGTCATCCAGAAATTTAGCTACCATGGCAACTTGACGTAACGACTTCTCTCTATAGCCTGAAAAATTAACCAACCACCGCTCTAGGTTCGGTGGTTGTTACGACCCACTCCAGTTAAGCATTGATACTATAGAATTCGAAAGCATTCTGGAGGGAGTGTGTCACCGCCTTATGTATGCACCAATTAATTTATCGTCAGGTGGTAAATGAAATGTTTATGTTTCACTCCAGTCCCTCCGGGGTCGCCCGCTATCGTTTAGAAACCTCCCCTTAATTCAACTCTCAAATAGAACACCTCTATCATATATGCTTTTTAGGCTACAGTTGAGAAGATTTATAATGTCCTTTTGTTCCCTGACGGAGGATGGATGGTAGACCAGAGGCCGGTAAGCGTATACTCCCAGTCAGCCAAACACAAAGGGCCAGTTATTTAAACCGGGCTGAGCCAGTGTTTAACAAACCCGCGGTCTAAGCCATTTTCAGGTTGCCGAACGCTTTTATCTCAACACCATTTATCGTGAAAAGGTTGATGAGAGCGTAAGGCGTAGACTGCGCACATGCTATTCTGTGGTGGATTGTGCGTGGCTGAGACAAAAGGTGACTTTTAAGATGTACTACATGGATGTCTTAGCTTTTTTCGTTATTTACGTAGTCTGCTAATTTTCATGCATGATAAATACACTAAAAGTAGGTGGAAGGTAGTATCAAAAGTATCGACGGCCTAGTTCGTATAATTTAGTTGTTAGAATTGTCATTTTTGTAATTGATATCATTAGTATGGACGCATTTTTCAAAAAAAGAAAAACCTTAAAATGCCTTTCTGTGCTTTGAAAGAAGTCTTGTATGACAATTGCATTTATTTATGCTCTGTATGGTTTGAACTGATGAGGCTGGTGCATGCAGGGGATCTAGTCAAGTTAACCATGTAAGCTAACAGGGACTCGTGTCCGATTTCTCCCTTCTCAAAACAACGGTTATGAGAACAAAGAAAATGATCAATTAGTAAAAAAGGTCTTAATTGTTAAACAAATTCTCCTCAGAAACCTCATAAGAGTAGTGTAGAGAATATGGAAGTTGATATTAGGACTTGAT
>BOPM01002083.1:0-13692 GCA_022179025.1 Porites australiensis
CCCCCCCCCCCCCCCCCCCCTGCTCCGTACTTTACAATGTGAGTGAATAAATATATTCTGATAAGGACTCCGTCTATTTGGTTTTTGCCAAGAGAGGATAAAGGGGACAGAGAAGGCATCCTCCATACACACCGTATTCCATAGGTAATTCGTCTCGAGTTATTTTTAAGACCACAGATCCCAAGGGGGATTAGACAACAGCCAATCACATAGCGCGAGTGTGTTCCGCGTGGATGACCCACGCTCAGAGCCGCGCGTTCTTCACGAATTGGGGCAGAAAAAAATGATGGAAGACGCGGAGAGCGATATTGCTATTGCTATTCGTTTTGTCGACGAAAACGACTAAAGAGAGATTTCTGCCGAAGCTGTGTCAGCGAAACGGAAATTAAAAAAAACAATCGCCCTTCCTCTCTTGTATAGAGCTAACAGCACAGCAGGGAAATTGTTAACATAATGAATATCCTCTCAGGTTCATTTATAATTTACAGTTTGAAGAGAGCAATTTCTGGTTTGATATTTATTCTTTTATTAGTCTTTTATTATTCAACAAAAATGACACTTGGCGTCCTATAATAATAATAATAATAATAATAATAATAAAAATAATAATAATAATAATAACAATAATAATAATAATAATTTAATAACTTCTAGAGCGCTATTTACATTCACTGATCAACAGCGCTTAACAACTTAAAAAAACTGCAATAAAATTCAAATTTGTAAAACTAATTGTGACCCTCCACAGGATTTTAATGCTAAAGGTGAAAGCACGCGCACGACACGCTTTCACTTTAAAACAAAAGAATTTATTTTAATACGCTTTAGCACGCTTGCACTGTTGCCTCATTAGCAATTTCTTTTGTTTCAGAGGACACGCTTGAGACAATTAAGCGTGAGCAAGTCGAACAAAAGAGCGTGTTAAAGTTTTCAAACAAAAGCCCTGTGCGAAAAAGCACAACACGCTTTCAGTGTGCGCAAAAGCACGCAAGTCGTGCTAGCGCGACTCTTGAGATCTGGAAAAAGAGCTGGTTCTGGCAATCGTCACTCATGAGGCCTGAAATTTCACTTTCACCATGCTCAACATCCAACATGTCCTAGTATGGGCCTGAAACTTATCGCGCCTGTTTCGTCTCATCAGAGTTAAAAAAAAAAACACGAAATATATTCCATAGTACTACTGAATTCAGTCGTTATTGTTTCGTCTGTTATGAACGCAGCGACGGAAACATGGAAAAACGGGCTTACCATTGTGCACCCGCAAACGGAAACACGTTATTATACCTCTGTGTTTCTTGCAACGGAGTCTAGTATTCTACAGTGTTTTTAGTTTACAGATTCTTGTTTTTTTCGTCCTGTGAAGAACGAGATATAGTACACGTTTACAGCGCTTGATTCGTCTTAGCATACCGTAACGAGATTATGATTTATGATAGCGCATCGTTCGTCACGAGTCAGGGGAACCTAAGGGCAATTTCCTCCTAAATGCATCCTAGCATCCTAGGACAACTTCAGTCTTTTCGAAATTACAAGGGCTTCAGCATTATTTTCCCGAAAAATTTAGCTTCCAACTGAGAGTTTTAGGAAAGTGAGAATTTTTTCGTATTTTCGGTTCCGAAAATTCTAGGATTCCTTTCTCTACGAAAAATAGCTTAACCTGGGGAGTGAAATGGAAAAAATTAAACTCCGGAAAATCGTAAGGAATTTATTAGATAAGCTTCGAAAATTGTACATGCATGGAACGGTCATGCATCTAGAAATGCTTAGCCTTCCTCAACCTATAGAAAATTCTAGGCAGTGTCTGTTTCTCCGATTTAATTACCTTCGTTCGTCTCAGTATGGCTTAAAGAAATATATTAAACTAATTTATTCAACTTCATTTCTCTGTGCATTACTACTAACAAATATTCCGGTGGCATAACTATAATTTTCAGGCGACATAACTTCAGTGCCTCGCATGCGATAGCAGGCCTCTTTGCGATTCCAGTCAACACTCAGCCGGAAGAATTGGTTTACACTGATCTCGCGTTAATTCCAGGCTAGACGACCATTAAGTGGTGATTTTCAAACGGCTACGGTTACGATCAAATTCCAAAACAGTCTCAATTGATATATTTGATTCACTTCGACCAGTTATCAATGCTGATTAAATCCGCTGAAAACCCGAGCCATTTTTATCATCTTAGCAGTTTTAGTAATCAAGCGTGTTCAGCGTGTCTTACCCAAATTGCACGCTAAGCGTGCTATAATTCGCACACTTACCGTGACATATGGCACGCTACAAAAAAACAAAAGGTCTAGCGTGTTAAATCTACCAAAACAAAGGCAAGTGTGTCCGTCTTTGTTTTTTCAATTTAATATGCGCATATCCGTGATCTACGGCACGCTAAGCGTGTCGTGCAAGCGTGTCGTGAGCGTGTTTTCACCTTTAGCATCAAATTCCTGTGGAGGGTCACAATTACATGTACATGAATATTACTTGCTACTTGCTTCATTGTACAAACGACCGGTTTCAATTTACCAGCGAAATTTCTCATTTTATTAAAGCACTGAGTTTACGATAACTGCGAGTTAAACTGATTTCACAGGTTGTCAAAGAGTCGAGCGATTCCCTTTTCCCAGGTAAGCGCCGACTCATTTCGCTTCAATATTCAGAAATGCTCTCGATCTCTTAACGCTTTCATTGCCTTTCGCCCGACACGTTTTGCATGGCGTTTAGTCATGCGAAACCTCCACGAAACATCCATGCAGCGCGCGAGGTAACTTTATCCCGATTCTAAAAATAACTCGAGACGAATTACCTATGGAATAGGGTATGTATGGGGGATGCCTTCTCTGTCCCCTTTATCCTCTCTTGGTTTTTGCTAGATCATAACGCTCTGCGCTTTTCATTACTCCTAGCCGAATCTGTTCTAAAGGAAATCCAGAAAACCAAAAAATGCAACGCGGTGTGATTGTTCTTTTTTTATCTTGTTCTTCTAGTGATGCTCAGATTTAGTTTAGTGTATCTGTGTGTTTAATTTGTATTTTCTGCGGCAGCTCCTCATTTCTTGGTAAGATGAATAAGATTAATTGCTCAGTGGTCTAACGGCATTTATAGTCTGTCCTTGCATTTCTTTTGTGAGAACTGGCAACCCTGAACCTCGACCAGTTCTTTTTTTTCGTCCATTGGCAAATGAAGACCTCTTTTTTCTATAACAATCATGGGATCCTAAACATCTGAAAATAATTGCAGTGGTCAATGAAGGCGCGAAAGTACTGGACATATGTACGACATTAATGGGCTTGCCTGACTAAGCTTCTGATGTGTCACCTCTTTTTGCGGAACTCATGTTTCTCTTCGAATGAGCGTTGTGTAACACTTCAACTTACTGCAAGTAAACTTTCTGACTGAATTGCGTGAATTATGCTTTGCGTGGGGAATTTCCATTACTCCAGAGACTCTTACAAGATATTTTTATACGCATTGTGTTAATCTTTCCCTTAACAACCAGCTTCCCTATTATACTATTTCGTTTTCTTGAAACAAACGTTTGCTAGAACCAAAGTTCTTATGCGAGGAATGTTCCGTTAACCTTTGCAAGGTAACAACGCTTTTCCTTTAATGAAAAGGCAGCTCCCTCTCATAAAATTCATAGGCACTGGAGCTTAGCCTGTTCAAAAACTCTACATTGTTGTGCGTCGTAAAGAATTAGTAAAACTATCCTCCCCTCCTCTCCAATTCTTTTTTAACAAAAAGAAAATGAAAAGCTTCGAAAAAGTGAAACTTGTATATTTGAGGATGTTGGTACGTTAACAAAAATTAATGTTTAGGTAACCGTAAAGGCCAAAGCATTATTTTGCTGGATTTTTGAAAACTTCCCGAACGAAAATTGCAGCCTTTTCACTGAGAAAGAGACCAAAAGCCGAAGGGAAAATGAGCCCAAAAATCCTCCTAGAAAAGAACAAGGAAAGGAAAAAAGAGGAGCGAGGAGAAAGAAACGAGGAGAAGAAAGAGGAAAAATGGTGGCACTCTTAGTTTTTATGTTGACTTCTTTGGAGATAGTTGTTGAAAGAAAAAAAAACTGTTTGATGGGAGAGCTCTATTTTGGCTGTAACGTAATTCAAAAATCCAGCTCTGATATATATTTTTCTTACCCTTGCGGCTAACAGAAATCTGATAAAAAAAAGATATCTTTTAAAATCTAATGATTAAGTAACGGCTTTCATTTTTCAGATTTAAAGCCTTACGACTTAATTTGCTGTAGTCTTACAGCCAACAGTTCATTTTATTACTCTGAAAGCCTCCTGTTGTTTTGGGATTCATTGACTGGAACATGGGCTTCCTGTGCAAAAGCCAACCGTGTTTAATATTTATCCCTTTTGAAAAAAGAAACACTTCGTTTTTATCACCGAAAACTAGGTAGCAGTTATTCTTTCTTCTTTCCCTTTTCCATAAAAGTAACAAACACATTTTGTGCATTTCTTGTTGAACCGTATAATTTCAACTAAAGTGTGGGTGCCTGTGTTAAAAGCTCAAAATGTTTAACGCTTAATTTTGACATGTTCCGCCGAACGGATTTTGGCGGATTTTTAGTATGTCACTAGATAGGTCACCATTACTTAAATGACGTTGAAAACAATTCTGTTGCAATTAGTTTGATGTTGAGCCTCGAAAAGGCCTAGATTGACTGGACTAAATTCCTTTGCTTCAAAAGTAGACAAACGTCGAAGTAAATGGTAAATGGAAACTTTACAAAGAAAACAAAGAAGTAAGTACACTACTCCTGAAGGAAGCAATGTTGCTGTTTCCCGAACAAACACTGAGGAGTGTCCTCACCAGCGAAGCTCTTCGGTCACTTCAGTTCTCTTACATTTGATTTGATATAAGAAATTCTAGAAGTGACTTTAATACGAGATTACACTGGCGGTGTTGTTTTGCCGACTCTAGCAGTGTTTAAATAACGTATCAGAGAAAAGGTTCCCTCAGTAGTACTTGCATCCTCAAGGAACCCTTCCCATCGACGAACCAACATCCTTAATTGTACTTTTTCTTGTTTCAAAAGTCCTTCAACGCACAAGATGCACTAGAAAATGTTTCCGCACGACGAAAAATAATTTTTGAGTCACAGATTAGACCCCTGACGAAAAGAATTGTCGTCCGTCGTGCAGCCGAGGACGTGATGTACGCTTTTAGGATCGGCGTCATCTTTTACTGCACCAGACTTTACACGAGAAAAACTTTGCCGTCGGCATTACCGCAATAATAACAAGGTTTAAAAAGTATGCGAAAGTGGGCTGTCATTTGAAGATCTGCAAACAGTGTACAGCAGATTAGCAAGTGATGGGCTTATTGCGATCTTTGCACGACTACTGTCTTCATCTCCGATGATCGCTATCCGCACAAGTGACCACCACGGCTCGAATTTTGGCTACAATAGTCAAGTACTTCGAAGAAAACATCCAGTGTTAGGTATAAAATTGAATCCGCTATCTCCCCATTTTTAACAGGCGAGATTTCACCGTAATTATTCTAATAAACGGCTTTAATTAAGAATGGATTTAGTACTTTCCGAAGAAACTACATGTTTTCAGTAGCTAGCGCGCGTATTTTGCACTTACGACATCGAACCACGCGTGTTTTTCCGATTTTTTGTGACATCAGCGCAGTAAAAAGGTAGAATTAACAGTGAGTTTTCTCGCGTTTCCTTCGGTCAATTTTTTTTAAAAGATCGCCTCATTTCTTAACAGCTGCAATACCTTTATATTGTTATTTTATTTTGTTAAAATCTGTAAGAGCTAATTTCCTCTATTAATTAAGAAAAATTACAAATTTCAAAATATTGGCAAAACCGTCTTAAAGACCCCATGTTCTTTATTATTATTTTTATTTTTTTTTTCCCGAGGGAAAGTAGAAATATTAAGAAAAAATGATCAAAAATGACGAAATGACTGCCTGTCTAAGGATGCGATGTTGCCATGGCAACGGCCTTAATCCAGAAAATTAAAGTTCATAAAGGTACCTTCTATGGGTGACCTTAGCGGTGATTCTCGTGAACAAAATCGCAAAGAAAAAGTAACCTTATTTCCTTCTGTAAAATATGCTAGATAGCTAAGGTTATTAGTAAATACTCTAGGGAGCCAGAATTTAGAGCGAGCGAAGCAAGCTTAAGGTCCTCTTGATCGAGAATCGCGGGGCAAATGAAAGGTCAAAGTCGAACGTAGCTTGCAAAGCAGGTGTACTTTGCAGCGAGGTCCATGAATGTTTTTTCGGCAATAATGCTATCTCGCCATCTTGGACTACCAGAGAATTGGGGCGAGTCAAAAACCGAGTTCCCGTTAAAAAACGCCTGCTCTGCAGGCTAAGACGAAAGAAGGGCTAAAGCTCAAAGCACAAATTCTTTTCATATTGTTTCTACTCTTAGCAATACTGCTGTGGAGTTTGTGTTCTCCAGGCGTGATAACAAAATTGTGAAACAGGTAGAAGGAAACTGTTATTTCCTCGGCTATTGCATATCATTTGTTCACGTCGTTGTGCCACAATGACTGCTAATTTTGGCAATATTTCGAATGCCCTAGAACCGAAATGAAACAAAATAGATTCAAAATTATCATAAAATGCGACATTGCAAAGTGTGGCCCAGGTAATATTACAAAGTAAACAAATGCAAACACGAAAGGCAAATCTTAAGTACAATGATACTAACAATATGAGCACCCAAAACTCGAAAACGGAGTACCCAATACTCGAAAACGAAGCACCCAAATCTCGAAAACGAAGCACCCAAAACTCGAAAGTGAAGCACCCAAAACTCGAAAACGGAGTACCCAATACTCGAAAACGAAGCACCCAAATCTCGAAAACGAAGCACCCAAAACTCGAAATCGAAGCACCCAAAACTCGAAACCTGTCTGCCCTTTAAAAAACACGAGACAGTCCTTTGTCAAGTCACCAGCAGCAGGAATCAAGCACGATAACGAATAGAATGCAGTTCAAAACTATTCAAGTAGAACTACGAGGTGTTGCAAACGCAATTCCGTAGCCTTGACTATTGGCCATTTCGGAGTTGCGTAGGGCACTGGATCGAGTATCAGATTTAAACTATCGATATATACAAGATAAAAGGTGAGAAAATGTTACAATTCAACAGGAAAACTGAAAATTTTTTTAAAGAATTTATATGGTTTTTCTTTTGTCGGTGTGGGGGGGGGGGGGGGAATGGTGCGGCTACACGCAGGCTACCCTAGAAATCTATCATCGGTGGACATTGCTAAGTGCGAAACCCACGTTTTCTCGTTGGAAAAAATTCTGAAAATCGGCAAAACATCAAAAACACCGTAGTGCTTGTGTGGGGCAGGCAGATTTTGGAAAACTCGAGCTAAACAATATAAGGAAGGACAGCGGTAAAAGTCAGCGCTTGTCA
The DNA here is from genome assembly GCA_022179025.1 of Porites australiensis. Lineage (NCBI taxonomy): Eukaryota > Metazoa > Cnidaria > Anthozoa > Scleractinia > Poritidae > Porites > Porites australiensis. Next base: position 7,404 of record BOPM01002083.1, read on the forward strand.
GTGGTGAACGTGATCAATTTGAAACACGATCAATTAGAAATAAACGTGGCCGAATGTTCAGACCCTCGCGCTTTCGTGGACGGACGAGAGAACAACTATCCTTGGCCATTTTAAGGCTTTTACGCAAACATTCAAACAAACAAACATTCAATTGTAGGGGCAGAGAAAAATGGAATGCCGGCTAGACGAAAACTTGAAGTTTACTGGTAAGACCAGTGATCAACGTAAGTGCTCGCGAAGTGCTCTAGCAGAGGTTAACGTAGACAAAATGGTGGCAGGAAAGAAAGGCTCAACTAAATACCGTTACCGACCTACTTTTGCGGGCGAGAAATCAAAAGCTCCCTGGGATGGATTGGTGGACCTTTGGAGATGCGGACGCGTCCGTTGCCTCCCATGGTTTGGCTTGTGTCATGCAAGACTTATAGTTGTAGTCCTTCAACGTACAGTGGTTTCGAGATCTGGGTGCTTCGTTTTCGAGTTTTGGGTGCTTCGTTTTCGAGTCTTGGGTGCTCCGCTTTCGAGTTTTGGGTGCTTCGTTTTCGAGATTTGGGTGCTTCGTGCTTCGGTCTTCGTTTTCGAGTGCTTCGTTTTCGAAACTACCCGACTGCACGTTGTCAAAGGGCAAATCACTTATTAAAAAAGTCTGAGGTAAAATTCATGAATACTTTTTTTAGGTCCAGGAAATCAGATTTTAGCGTAGAAAATAATGTTGTGAGTGTTTGTTGTTCGTACCTTAGTATGGTGTTCCCATATATTGGAAATTTGAAGTATCCACACAGGCGAACAGATCAACAACAGCGCTTTAAATCCAAGCGAAAGATCTCAAACACGGTAAAGATTGCGTTAAGTACATTTCACAGAACGACCGCTCACCACTGTTGTCACTCTATGCATACTTTCACTGGAAGCTGCGAGAAGTTTCCATACCTTAGGTATAATTCTTGATCAGCGCTTCTTTGAAAGTACGAACCCGGAAACAATAGGATGAGGACGTTTCTCAAGACTCCCGTCGTTTTTTCGGGCTTTGTCTCCTTAACCTTGAGCACTCCTCTCTCGCGGTTTTCGCTGGAGTTCAGGATGTGGTCCACTCAACGTTCGCACCAACGGCGCGAAGGGTGCACGTCCGCCAACTGAACCACTACATCCGGTACTTCCAAATGCTATCGAAAACCCTGCCTCAGAGTATAACAGTATAAGTTTACAATGCCAGGATCCAAATTCGTTGCTAGGGCGCTTTTCCCTTGCTTTGGATTGGAGGTGGGATGCGCCACCTTCAAAGCCAGGAAAAAAGCACTCTGGGGACCAGGTTGGCCAGGATCGAGCGTATACTGAGTAATTAAATGACACTGATGAAAAATCAGCCAAAGGCTGAGACTCTTTAAGGCGCTGCCTGACAACGAAATGGTGAACAAGAAGTGCTGCCCCCCATTTAACAGAGACGTGAAATACTAGGTGGGCATGCTCCCCCCGGGAAATCTGTAAAATTGGACTCTCTAAAATGCAATTCCCCGCGTTCCCTGGACCGGAATTGGGTAACCGGAAAGGTCTTTTAACCCTATTCAGACTGGGGGGGGGCTTTTCGAACCCCCCCTCCGGCAAAATCGTGATAACTCCTACACCGAAAGAGCTATGACGTTCAAAATTTCTGACTTTTCCTAAAATTTATCTAGAAACATTTTGGTATAATTACCATGTCCATGTGATTAATCATGTTGCCATGGCAACCAGTTTCTGACACATATGTTTTGGAAAATTTAAAAAATGGTGATTTTTTTGTTTTAAGATCGCGTTTTTACACTTATAGTGCTTTTTGTTGTTAAAATGGTCTTTGCTTGGGACTAGTTTTTGAATTACATCAAAATAATTCAACATCGAATATTTGGGGGGAAGGGGTGGGGTAAAATTTGTCACTTTTTTGCTTTGACAAATATGCTGCTCTATTTTCCAAATAACACTTCCAAAGTCATTTGTTTGGGTAATAAACATTAGTTTGATACTTCTTTTATACATTCTGAGCTTTTTCCCCTTTGAAAGTTGCTTTAAATTATAATTTTAACAAAAAAACGGAAATCCAAGATGGCGGATCCAAGATGGCGGACAACCATTTCAAATTTTAAATTTAATTGCTTCCTATTGCTTTTTCTCGCTGTACAAGTGTTTCCTTGTTACTAATTCATAAGAAAGGATAACAAAGAGATGACTTTACCAATATTATTGATATTTTACGTATCTAAGTGGAAAAATAATAAGAAACATTGAAAAATCGGAATATGACCTCACTGTGACGTCATCATTGGGCGTGGCAAGTCAAAACTGGGTGTGGGGCTTCTTTGTACGGAGATGATCATTGTGTGTAAATTTCATGACCCTAGCATTATTGGTTCCAGAGATACAGAGGGGGGGTCCGAGGAGCCCCCCCCAGTCACAGATTGACCAAAAAAGCCCAGTCTGAATAGGGTTAAGGGGTTAAAAAATGTTCACAAAAAAAGAAATATTTCACTGATTTGGCAATTATAATTATCAGTTTGCAGTTGTTCGTTTTTTAGTTGATTCCAAAACGGACTCCAATCGGAAAGAGAGTACGAATCCCATATCTCTGGAGTCAGAGAGCTGCTCTCTAGAGAACGTCTTCATCAGATCCAAATTACGGCTGAGTCCTATCACTGTCGGAGTCCGCATCATCACAATCGACTGCCACTGCTACCTAATATAATTATCTCTCTCTTTTTTCTTTTTTTTCGATTGCCATGCATTACATAACTAAGTGAGTAAAATAAGGGTCGTGTTTCTTTGGTTAATAAATGGAAAAAAAAAAGATTTTAAAACTTAAAAAAAATAATTATTCGTGTGTGAACTAACGACGTTACATGTCAAACAACCGGACGTTGCGTCCGGCGTCCGGCATGAAACGAAACCCCTGCTGAGGGAGCCAAATAACTATATTAAAAGGACATGCCCCCTTTTTTCTTCGTTTAGAGTTGTTCGACCGACCCAATTTTTTGGAATTATAAAAAATAAAAAAATAAAAAAAAAAAAAAACAAGAAAAAAGGAAAAAAGAAACGGCAAAGTTGAACCTTTAATTAATTCTTTTAATTTTAAATATGAGCATTATAACAACATTTCCAGGCATAAGAGGTTCGGTGGTGTATCCTTTTTGCTATGAAATCGACCACCATACTTTCCGCCATATTGAGTTTGTTTCGCTTTGGTAACCCATGTCTTGTTTAGGTTGCGTGGCAGGCGCTTGGAATTGGTGGGCGCAAGAAAGAACGGGGCGCGCGAGAGAGACACGCGCATCTCCTCGCGCGCACGTTCTTTATCGCGCCCTACTTCGAAGTGTCTGCTACACAGTTATATGTCTCGTTGTTTTCAAGCTCCACCATAGGGAACCCACGCTCTTATTTGTAAACTGCACATGAAAATTAAATGAAAGATAAAAACTTACCTGTTGTGTTCTTGCACAAAATTAAAAAGCGAGGGGATTTAGTGAACGTTTGGGCAATGGGGTGGGGTTAGGGCTAGTTACTGCGCTCCGATTCACTCGCGCGTTGTCAAAAACAAAAGGAGAAACGTCTGTGAACAGACTATTCACGTCTAGACATCAAGCATCACTTACGGTATGATGGAACTTATCGCCTCTACCTGTTCATGGAGTTGAGTCAAGGTGTTGACGTCAATTACGTGATGCCCTGTATGTTGCCGGGGCATGTTTCACAAGGACCTTTCCACAGCTACGGAGTCCGCCGCCATCTTGTCAACCGCGCGATAAATGATGTATTTCACAAAAACAAAGAGAAGTTATTTTCGATTTGCCTCGCCAACAACCCCCGAAAGTCCGGGACAAGACCGGACCGCTTCAAACAACTCCTCACCCTCTGGCCGAAGGGCTGGACTTGTCCCTGTGGTTGCTCAAGGGGTATTAACAAATCTAATTGAACCGTACATCAATGACATTTTCAAGAAAATCAGAAGCCTCTTTCCTTGTTTAGTTCAAACTGTGTACCTCCTTTTAGAGGTTGTTTTCGGTTCTTACTGAAATTTTCGGCCTTGAAGAAATTCACAAGTACAGGAGCTGGTTATGGGCTTCTGACAACGAACAATCCGGTATGCTGTATGTGCAATAATTGAAAACTGTTGGCGAAAATAACGGAAATAAAAGCTCTTCAGTGCTTTAAGGTATTCAGGGAAGGCGTATTTTTTAATTACAGAAACTCTCAGTTTTCGGAAAGACACACTACCAACTTCCCCGAAACGCCAGTGCTGATAACGAATTTCGAGAAACGTCGCCAGAAATGAACCTTTAAAACTTTTTACGAAACGGTGTAAAAGCAAACAAACAAAAAATATTCTGAGATCACAACCAAACAGATTGACAACGCTTCTTGAATGGGGTGCTATCGCGCTGACTTTCCCATTTATAAGAGCGGTTCTTAAGTCAGCAGGGGCGTAGTGTCCTTATACGCACATACGCCCTTGCGTACAGCTGATCTTTTTTAAATGTCCTGAAATCATTTTTATCATAAATTGAGTTAAATGTCTCCTGAAGAAGACTTCAGAACTTAATCATAAAGTAACAGTGCCGCGCGCAATGCCAGTCGTAAGTCACTGTTGCGTCGAAATACGTAGCCTGCGTAGCAAGCGTTTCCAATCGAGTTATTGCGCGAAAGTTAGAGCGGGAGCAAAAAGAAAAAGGTGGAAGAGGGAGGGGGAGGGGAGAAGAGGAAACGCTTGCCCGTAAACCCCGTGATTCTGGAAAACGTCCCTTGATATTTCACGGTTCGGTTGATTTATGAATTGACAGCTCGTCAATTTAATACCCCTGGATTACCAGATTTGTAAAACACGTTCCAGGCGATTGCAAAAGCTGTAACAAAAATGGTTTACGATAAAAGATGGTTAAAACTCTGAGCGATTGCTTCGGAATTTCTTGTTTTTTATTATGTGGCTTTATCTCGTCTGAAACCTTGTCGAAACGTCAAAAATGATTTGTCCGGAACATTCACTCCGCCGGCTATAGGGTTTGCAGAGCGGCTGCTCTTCAGCCCGTGTCGAAACGTTCTCTGCAATGCAGGCCGCTAAATTTCCAATAAACAAATATAATCTTTTTATTTCAAAAAGCTGATAAATGGTTTGTCCATGGCGGCTCTAGCTAGTGTCGAGTACCGATGTTCTGATTTACGTTGGAGTTATCTCCAACAAACAGGCCATTTTTGCCAGTCAGATCCGTACCCCGTCATTCTCAATAAATTGGCCTTCCCTTGTCTCCACTGCTCGATCTCCAATTATACTTTGAAGACTCTGATCTCATAAACTTTCGCACAAATATGATTCAAATAAATATCAGTCCAAAGCATTTGTAATCTGCGACCACAAATCAGATGAGACCAGAGCTGTGACGTACGTAAACAAAGCATACCAGGTTTGATTGATGTTTCGAGTGCTAAGTAATCAACACAACCATCACCGCGCCAATCAGAAGCTGCATTCGTGGGCGAACGCAGTTTTTCAAAATTGTGGGGTTTGCGGGCAAGTGTTTCCTTCTTTCCCCTTCCCCTCCCCCGTCATTCCTTTTTTTTTGTTCTCGTCCCAACTTTCTCGACGAACTCGCGCGGAAACGCTTGCTACGCAGGCTAGGAACTACGAGGCCAAAAACAGGTGGTAAGCGGTCAACCTGTGAAAAGTAACGCAATCTCCGTCGCCGTTTGATAACAACCAAAGATGTATTATTATAAGGAACAGTCAACGGCGAAATCAAACTCCTTCAAAATCGCTCAAAAAACCGCTTTTGAGGTAAAACGACGACTATGTACCACAGGTAAGGTAATTCAACGTTTATTTATCATTGATTTATATACATAGTTAGCGATATATCGCTATAGGTAAAGCAAACGGTAAATCCAGTACGTTTACTATAAAATAACAATCGGCTACGCAAACAGATTGTGTGGGCTCCCTATGGTCTCACTGTAGCAAAATTATCATATCTCGGTGAGCATTCGGAAGTCAGCCAAACGAGGTCATTGCACGCGTACTGAACAAGAGTGCTGTATAATAACAGACTAGAAACAATAGACAACTGCCAAAGCACAAACTCAGCCAAAACGCTAAAAATCTTCAATGTTTACTCAAGTTCGGGCTTATAGAAGATATTAGTATATACACACTCAGTGATCTTGGTGATTTAAGCAATCTGATTGGTTCGCTATCTCGGACTATTCAACAATATTCACCTCCTAGCGAGTGGATAATGTGTGAGCTCAGTGTTTTTCCCATTTTTTAGAGAACGAT
>BOPM01002086.1:0-14678 GCA_022179025.1 Porites australiensis
TAGGAAACCTTTGCCCCTTGTTGGTGTGATATCTTCCGTTTGTTTGAAATTACGCGGGTCCTTGGTAATTCGTCCACGGCTTCCGTGTTTTCGTACAATCAAATAAATACAGCTTGTGAATAAACTCAACCTGAAAACCATTACGTTAACTATAGAGAGTATTTCGGCTATTTCACTCAGCTCGCAGAGACCTCGTTGTTTTAACAATGTAATCCTTCATCTTAATCAAACAAATAAAATTAAAAACGCCGTCGTCATTATAAATTATTCTGGTAAGTCTTCGCCCTTCGTTCAGCGACGAGGGAACCTTCTCTGTCAGAGCACGTGAGAAAACCATGGAAACAGTTGATTGACGTCCACGAAAACTCAGGTTTCAGCCACAAAGAAAAAAACCATTCGAGGGCGCCTGTTAGTGGTAACCGCTGTAAAATGTTGCGTAATTGTCTAAACAGAAAACCAAAATAAAACGCAACAAGACGCTGTGAAAGCGTATATACCAACACCAATAATTGCCACCGTTAAAATGAATGAGTTGTAGTTCAGTGCCAAGAGTGTTTCAAATGTAGTACCCTGTGAGGGGCATATACAGTAGTGATGGATGTTACAAGTATAACTGTCACTGTATTCAAGGTGGAAAAATTGCTCAAACAGAGTAACCATTCCTGGCAATTCTGTTAACATTAACATAGATTGTCTTGCAAGCAGTGACAGACTAGAATATAATTGAATACCAACAATCATTATTTGAGACATATAATCAACTGAAGTAATCTTTGTTATCTTACTGTAAATTAAAGCGCACAGACTCATTGCGACACATTGTTGCCCAGCATTTTCCCCAAATACTGTAACATTTCCTTGACAGTATGGAGCATTAATTTTTTTTGTAGCATTTACATAAACTGAAGGTCCTGGATTCCTCTCAATATCAGTACAAAGCTTAAATTGGCCAAAATTAACCCGGTGATTCAAACTGTTGTAAGCACTATAAAATGGATGATTGAATGTACATAGGGGCAAATTCTTACTTAAACGCCTATTTGGATATCTCAATCCACCTAAATCGCCTGTGCTTTGATGTTTAGACGACAGATACACTTTCCCTCGTTTACGAACTAGTTTTGGAGTTGCCCCTTAAGTAAAGACCTCACAATGTTACAGTTACTTCTGTACCTTTTTAAGTGTAAACCTATTCTATTTTTAACCGGTAACAAAGAATTTCAGACGAAAATGGTGTATTTTTCCGAATACTCTTCCATAATACAAAAAGTGTCACTTTCCGTGTTTTCTGTAACAAAGATTTTAATTTGCTCATCGGTAGTCTGCTAGGTGCATGACGGTAACCGGTGATTTCGTTCCATGGTCAGATCGTTCCATAAAATAGTCAGTTCGTTCCACAAAAAAGTCAGTTCGTTCGGCAAATGAAAAGTCAAGTAAATCTTTCTAAATTTCCTTGCATTGAGTGAACTTTATGGAAAATCGTTTCGTTCATACCACAAGCTGATAAAATAATAATCGATCCAAAGTCGGCTCTGTTACATGAAGTAGTTTTTGGAGTCTTCCCAGGAGTCTTAGTGTGATTAAAAGAAGAAAGCATGGCTTCGTTTCATTCAAGTTGTCTCAGTCAATTCCTCAGTTAAAGGCCGAACAACATGGTGTCAGAAGTTAAAATCGTAGTTACAAGAATTCTAAAGCAGTAGAAGAAGAAGGGGAACGTTTCAGAGAAGCCGTCGTTGCTGTTGTGGTATTATTTTCTTGTTCGCGAGTCGTGCACGTGGTGAGACGTCGCCATATTGTTTAGCTGAAAGAAACTAGAAAGCACCAGAACTGTGAGTATTCGTTTTCTTCAACATGCCATTTTATCAAATACCACCGCCAGCGCCCATGAACGTAAAGGATGATGTATCAACAAATTGGAAAATGTTTAAAGAAGCTTGGTGTTATTATGTCACTGCCACTGAACTTAACAAGAAACCTAAAGAAGTACAGGCTGGGGCTTTATGCAGTGTTATGGGAATGGACTGTGTGAAAGTAATGAATAGCCTTACTACTCTAACTGCATCTGACAAGAAAGATCCAGAGAAGATTCTTTCTGCCTTAAGCGACCATTTTATGCCTCAAAAACATTTGTTGTTTGAAAGAGTAAAATTTGGTTTTGCCAATCAAGCTGAAAATGAAAGCATTGATCAGTATGTAGTGAGATTGCGCCAGCTTGCTGAGTCATGTGAATTTGAGAATCTTTGTGAGAGCTTAATTCGTGACAGATTGGTCATTGGCACTCGAGACTCTTCCACCCGTGACCGCCTACTTCGAGAACGCCCTGTGCCGGGGTTAGCCAGGTGTATTGAAGCTCTTCGAGCCAGCGAGTTATCTAGGATTCACAAAGAGCAGTTTAAAGACCCTGTTGATTCGCCAAACACTGTTCATGCAGCAGAAAAGCATCATTCAGCAAATGAGAAAAGGAAAGGAAATCGTGGTAGTAGCAATGGAAACTTGAGAGGTCGTAACAAGTCTGGAAAAGAAAAACCATCTGGTCTATGCAAGTTTTGTGGCACCGAACATCCATATGATAGAGCCAAATGTCCTGCGTCTGGTAAAACCTGTCACAAATGTGGTAAACAAGGCCACTTTGCCGTGAAGTGTCATGTAAAGAGGCAGTCCCCAAGTAAACCAGACAAGAAAGTTCATCAAACAAGTGGAGCGCATCAGAGATTTGCAGAGGATAGTGATGAATCAGATGATTCTATTTTTATTGTAGAGCGCGTTGGAGTTGTCAGTAGCAATGAAACCAGATCCTCCTTTATGGTACCCTTCACCTTTCACACAGAGTACAGCCCTACGGTTACAACTCAGCTGGATACTGGAGCAACTTGCAGTGCAATGTCCTATGCAGATTTGTTGAATATTTTGCAACTTGGCGAAGTTCAGTTGGATCCACCTGGAGGCAAGATAAGGCTTTATGACGGTAGTGTTGTCAATCCACTTGGTTCATACACATTTTCAGTCAGCCAAAACAGTGGCCCTAACTGCAAGATAAAATTTGACATCTTGGAGAATGCACCGTGGCCAATCATAGATGGTAGAACATGCGTTGACCAAGGTTGGATATCCCTAGGAACAGAAGCGTCTGTTCACTCATTAAATAGCACGCAATATGAACCCCTCACTATGGAGGAACTTTTGAAGGAATATGAAGATGTGTTCACAGGCCTTGGTTGCCTGCCCGGAGAATATCACATCGAAGTAGATCCAGCCATTAAGCCAGTGCAGCATGCTCCTCGACGTGTACCAGTACCACTCAAATCAAAGTTGAAAGAAAAGATTGATGAAATGGAAAAGCAAGGCATCATTGTCAAGGAAACTCAGCCAACAGAATGGATCAGTAGTCTTGTAGCTGTGCAGAAGCCAGGGAAACTGAGGGTGTGCATTGATCCGCGTGATTTGAATAGAGCCATAAAGAGGCCAAAGTATCAGATGCCGACAGTGGACGAGGTGCTACCAAAGCTGTCAAAAGCAAAAGTATTTACAGTATTAGATGCCAAAGATGGATTCCATCAAGTTAAGCTTGACAATGAAAGTTCACTCCTTACAACATTCTGGACCCCTTTTGGGAGATATCGCTACCTTCGCATGCCACAAGGAATCAGCAGCGCCCCAGAAGAATATCAACGGCGCCAGAATGAAGCGCTCGCAGGCCTCAATGGAGTAGAAGTAATTGCAGATGACATCTTATGTTATGGCAGTGGAGAATCTATGGAAGAAGCTTTAGCAGATCACGATCGCAATTTAGTGAACTTGCTAAAGCGTGCACGCAGTGTTAATCTGAAATTTAACAAGAACAAGTTGAGGTTGAAGTTAGACCAAGTAACTTACATGGGACAGTTGTTCACGTCAGAAGGACTAAAGCCTGATCCCATGAAAGTCGAAGCAATTGCAAGCATGCCTCGACCAGATGATAAGAGAGCAGTCCAACGTCTTCTGGGATGTGTTAATTATTTGTCCAGGTTCATGCCACAGCTCTCAAAAGTGTCTGAACCTCTACGCAAGTTAACTGAGAAGAATGTCATGTTCACTTGGGACAGTTCACAGGAGAAAGCTTTCCAAGCAATCAAAAGCATGATCAGCTCTGCACCCCTGTTGAAGTATTATGATGTGGCCAGTGAAACCACTATCCAATGTGATGCCTCAGAGTCTGGTTTGGGAGCAACCCTGCTCCAAGAAGGACAACCGGTTGCATTTGCATCACGGTCGTTGAGCACTGTTGAACGCCAGTATGCTCAAATAGAGAAGAAATGCTTGGCGATTGTTTTTGCTTGCAGTCGTTTTAATCAGTACCTACACGGAAGAGAACTTACAATTGTAGAAACAGACCATAAGCCATTGGTGCCCATTTTCCAGAAGTCTATTCATTCAGCGCCTAAAAGGCTACAGAGAATGCTCCTGCGTCTGCAAAGGTACAATCTAAATGTGACGTATCTTCCTGGTTCCCAAATGTACATAGCGGACATGCTTAGCAGAGCTTACCTCCAAGTTGACCGCACCCAGTGTAAGAGGACACCAGAGTACCAAATCTTCCAACTCAAGCAAGAACAGCAGCTGTTTGAAGAAATTGCCAGCATCAATCAAGTTGATTACATGCGCTTATCTGAGGGTACCCATCAGCAGATTAAGCAATGCACTCTTGCAGACCCCACTTTGCAGACTCTAATGAACACTGTTACTACCGGATGGCCAGTCTCCAAAGAATATGTTCCACCTTGCATTCGAGAATATTGGAATTACAAAGAAGAGTTAACAGTGCAAGACGGAGTATTGTACAAAGGAATGAAGGTCATTGTTCCCATTTCCATGAGACCTCAGATGATTGCCAGAGTCCATTCCAGTCACTTAGGACCTGATGCCTGTGTACGTCGAGCACGTGATGTGTTATTTTGGCCAAGTATGGCAGGCCAAATCAAGGAACAAGTTCAAAACTGTGAAGTTTGCAATGACTTTCTAGCCAGACAACAGAAGGAACCGTTAATGACACATAAGATTCCAGATACCCCATGGTCAAAGGTTGGTCAGGATCTCTTCACCTATGGAAGTGAGACCTTCCTAGTGACTGTTGACTATTACAGTGATTACTTTGAACTAGATTTGTTGCAAGATGCAACTACAGAGTCTGTGATCAAGGCAACAAAGTCACACTTTGCCCGGCATGGTATTGCAGACATGATTACAGACAATGGTCCCCAATATTCAAGCGATCAGTTCGCCGCTTTCACACGAGAATGGGAATTCCAGCACACTACAAGTTCGCCACTCCACAGTCAGAGCAATGGCAAAGCAGAGTCAGCCGTTAAGATCGCCAAAAATCTGGTAAAGAAGGCTAAGCGAGAAAACGAAGATCTTCAAATGGCCCTGTTGGAATGGCGAAACACACCTGACATTAACAATTTGAGTCCGACTCAAAAGCTCATGTCAAGAACAACTCGGACCACCATCCCAACCGCTGAAGCGTTACTCATACCTGAAATTGTCGAAGGTGTACATGACAAGATTAAACGTAAGAGGCAGCAGACCAAAGCAGCTTACGACAAGAGCGCCAGACCATTGCCAGAGCTTCAAATTGGAGAACCAGCACGTCTTCAGCCAGTAAACCCCAAAGCTCCATGGGACAAAGGCTCGTGTGTGGCAAAAGTCGGCCCTCGTTCGTACCTGATCGAAACAGATAACGGAAACCTATACAGACGTCAAGGCTGTGCTCTAAGGAAAATTGAAGGGTGCCCAGTGCTCTGAACCTGTAAAATCTAGGGTGCCCAGCATATGATTTGTATGAAAAATCTGAAATTTTCTAGTCGCCCAGGAGCAAAAGTTGGGTGCCAGGGGCCACCGGGCTCTGCTAGAGCACAGCCCTGGACGTAATCGGAAGTTCATCCGCCAAGATCCTAGTCAAGGACATCAGCGGCCCATCATCACCGATAGCAGCTGCAACAAGCAGAGCTCACCTTTGCCAAAGCCAGCAGATGTCCACCTTGAACCTACAGCGAAAGAAGAAAGGAAATCGCAGGAACCTCAGACTCTCGTTACAAGAAGTGGCAGAGTCAGCGTTCGCCCATCAAGATTCGCAGACTACGTTTAATAGACGATTTATGAACTGAACTTTGAAATTAACTTTAGTTCTTTGTTGAGTTTTAGTTTTACTTCCTAGGATCAAGTCAACATATAGCAGAAAGACATTTAAGTGCATGTTTTAGGCCAGATAATTTCTAAATTCAAGTCGCTGATTTTTAGTAAGATCATTTATTACTGTAAAAGGGGAGATGTTACATGAAGTAGTTTTTGGAGTCTTCCCAGGAGTCTTAGTGTGATTAAAAGTAGAAAGCATGGCTTCGTTTCATTCAAGTTGTCTCAGTCAATTCCTCAGTTAAAGGCCGAATAACAGGTTCGATCCATCCTAAATCGTTTGAAAACGAACAAGGGACGATTTCAATCAGCTGCGGGCTTTAACATTTAAACCGCCGCTTTGAGAGTTTTTGAGCTAGAATCGATCGATCGTTTTGAAAGATATAGCACAACAAGTAAAAGCTATATATGCCGTTTTGAAGGTAAATATTTCTTTGCAGCGCCCGATTTATGCAAATTTTGAAAACAACGCGAGTTTTGAATTACAATCTCGATTTTATGGTAATTTGTCTTGCCGAAAATATAATTGACTAGCCTGATTTAAACCAATGGAATTGTAAGTTCTGTTATAAATAAATTTCCCACGACGAGATCTCAATTCAACCTCTATTATTTCCTCCACAACACAATTTTCCTTCTGTACAACTAAATCATTACCTTCTCTTGTCGTCACCTCCATCAAAACACTCTACCACAAAATTTGCTGATAATGCAAAATGCCGACGCACAGCATCGTACATGTACCGCGTCACAATATATACACAATTAGATCAAAAAACACAACACGCAATACAAAAACAAGTACATTAACCGTCATCCTGCTTAGCAAAATTGAAATAATAAAAATAATTGTTGCAGTTATCACAGTAGTTCCAAAAGAAACCTCAGTCCCTTTTGGTTTCAGTTGTTGACTCTCAAACTCTCAAACTTGTTAAACATTCCTCTGTTCAAACTCTTATCCATTTTACACGTACGCTCCTGATATTCCGATTTGTTATTACGTCTATAGGGTCCATGAGTCTTTGATGTCATTGAATGTCTTGATAATTTCCTCTGTTTTTCTTTGAGTTCGCGGACCAGCCCATTCCGAAAACACTCAGTGTCTTAGTGTGGGCCTACCGCGAACAGTGTGTGCATTTGTAAGTTTAACCCGGGATAACATGATTGAACAATATATTAACACGTTCCTCGAAACGCCGCGGCCAAATGTTATCCAAACTGCTTCTTACTGCTGCTTCGAAAAATTTCGGATCAAACGATATCCAAATCGTCCCTCATTGGATTATCCACTCGAACTAACAAAATCGACCAATCACAAAATAAGGAAAAGAAAATGGACATAATATAAAGAAAACAGCAAATTCAGATGACCTCTTAGGAAACGTGCAATTAAAACTGTCCTTCTATGATTGGTGCATTTCGATCCTCTCGTCAAAAAATGTCAGACGCCAATCATCTTAGCGGACCTCTTAGGAAACGAAAGTTTTCTTCAACGGGTTCAAAAGCTCATTGTTCGTGATTTGTGATTGGTGGATTTCGATCCGTTTTGTGAGTTTCTGTGTTTCAAGGTTCGTTGCTTGTGATCTTATTGTGACCAAAACCTGACGTTAATATTTCAAATATTTTTGATAGATTTCATCCCTGGACTTCAGACTTCCAAATTTCGATGAGGCAAAAATACTGAAGATTCGGATTAACTTTTGAGATCGTAAAAGTGCGATAAAGTGCCGTGTGCTAGCAGAGCTTTCTTTCCCACATGCCTCTTACCTTGTGCAAGACGTTCGCATGGTAGACATTCGCCTCGATTCGCTTGTTTACTTGCCTTGTTTACGTTAACACGTATTGCGTGCCTATTGCACAGTTGCGTCAAAACAAGCCGTTTCCATTACTCTATAAGGGCCACGCCCAAATAATTATGTGCCTACTCTAGAATAATCTACAATAATCTAAAATAATCGCAGTGCCTTGATATTGGTGTGGAAGAAGCCTGTACTCAAGGGTTATTGATCACAACTGAAATCCTAAATAACTAAACAATTCGCATGTTTACTAACCTGAATTTTAGAAATTCTGATTTATCAAAGCCAGTTGTATTGCTGTTCAGATTGTCAAACTGCAAAGAATAGAATGTTAAGAAATTTTAGACAAAAACGTCCGAACTAGAACTCGGAGGGTCGTGAGTTCGATTCTCTCCTGGAGCTCGGAAAATTATTCGGAGCTTTCTGGTGTTTGAATTCTCCTCCTTCTTTAATACAATAACAGCGTAATATTTGGCTTGCCAATCCCTCACGAAAGCTTATTTTGTTTTTCCAATAGCTGCATCGAGGTTAACGTTATAGTTACGCTTTCCATCCAGTGAAATTAAAGCATTCATTTTCTAAAGCTTAACTTGACAAACGTTATAGATAAGGGAAGTAAATATAAAACGATATAGGAATGAATTGTTGATTTAAAAATGTAAGGCTGGAGGAGAAGCAAGGGAAAGAAAGTACAAAGAAAGAAAGAGAGAGAAGATGAATGATTGAATGAGTGAATGAATGAATGAATGAATGAATGAATGAATGAATGAATGAATGAATGAATGAATGAATGAATGAATGAATGAATGAATGAATGAATGGAATGAAGCATGCACGAATGAATGGTTGGATGAATGAATGAATTAATGATACCTCTTTTTGGAAGGGTTCTGCAAACTCTTTTGCAACATCACTGCTTATGTCCTCCATGCCTGACTTAAATTCGCTATCAACTGCTAGTGTACCATAAATTTTAGTTCCTAAAAAGTTGAAAGAAATGACTGTTGACCTTGATTCAAAACCAATGATATCATGAACTATCATCTACTTAATTTTAACGTAAACCCCTCTCTCAAACCAGTTAATTTTCATTGGTTATTTACACTGTTAAAGGGGAGCTCGTTTATCTCAACCAGACCAGCACCCAGCGTCTTCAGCTACTGAGCCTTTGTTTCACTTCTGCAGATATAGATATACAAATCTTCGCCCAAAAAAGAACCTTAAAACCCCAAGCAAAGTCTTAAAGTATTTTCACTGCCTGACTTTTGCACAAATTGTAGCTGGGAACTGTGATCTTCAGGCATGATTTTGCTTTGAAGCCAGGTCTGTAGTGTTGGCTTCACCTCGCCCTTCTGATTAGCGTGTTCTGAATTTTTTTTGTTGAATCGGTTGGACCACTGCACATATCAAAAGCAAATGGTTTTCGTCCGATGTGTTTTTGTCCTTTTTCTTTTGAGGTTTCCTGGAAAGGCATGCACGCTGTCAGTAAGTTGAAGAAATGTAAAAATAAAAGAACGGCTTACTTCTGACTAGTACAATAATCGAACGATCGTCAGACCCAAGTTTATTTGTTGCTGTGCAAATATAATTTCCTCCACTACTGTCGTTTACTTTTTGCAGTCTTAGTTGTCGGCCATCAGCAACAACGGCACCAGCTGTATTCTTCCAAACATAACTTGGACTGGGATCACTCTCTGCTAAGCATTCAATAGTAACACTTTCTCCAGCCATTATTTTCCAAGTAAGCTGTGTTGGTGAGGTAATTACTGGAGGAGCTGAAAAGGATAAAAATATGAACATCAGTCATAGTTATCTACCAAAGTCTGATTGATCGTCTCCAACGTGAAAAGGTAATCTTCAGTCTCTTGTGGGCTTATGAACCTTTTTCAGGGCTTCTTTGGAAATTTTATGCGTTAATTAAAAAATCCAATCCAAAGACTCCCAGTACTTTGAGCTGGATTGAACCTTGCAGTAGAGTCATTTGCTTATTTTATCACCGTGCTTATACCATCTCCCTTTTTTACCACTAACAACTTCCTTAATTCTGTAAATTCCCTACCTCTTATTACTTATGAAAATAACAAATAATAATGAAATAGTTTATTTCACTTTCTTGCAGTTAAAAAATACTGAATAAACAAGTGATATATAATACAATCGGAAAAATACAACCTAACTATAATTCGATGAGTACACAATTGTACTAGAAATCATGTTTAAGAATATCTAAATGTAATAAATTCAATATTATACGACTGGTTCAACGCAATGTGGGGAAGACAGGTCAGTGATAAGAGAGAATAGAAAGGCAATCTTACTGGCCGAAATGGGTCTTTTTAAAATATCAAAGTGCATTCAAAACTGAGTATCAAATGAAAAGATGATATCTGCACACAATTAAACTCAGAACTTAGTTATTTTTCTATCATCACAAGTTTAACCTGCTTTTTTACGCGGACGCCGCCAGAAACCACAGCACTCGCTCGCTAATCCTACGCAGGCTTCACAAAGTTTGCAAAGGCCTGGTATCATATTGGTATGGATACCCCATTATGCGCCTATCCCTTTGATATAAACAAATGTTCATGCCCCCACG
Source organism: Porites australiensis (assembly GCA_022179025.1). Taxonomy (NCBI): domain Eukaryota; kingdom Metazoa; phylum Cnidaria; class Anthozoa; order Scleractinia; family Poritidae; genus Porites; species Porites australiensis. The sequence goes on from BOPM01002086.1 coordinate 10,564, forward strand.
GCAATGGGTTTTAACTGCGTTTATTGCATACTCACTCTGAACAGTAAGAGAGACATTCCTACTGGCTGGTTTGCCAAATCCATTGTCAGCAGTACATTTATAGGTTCCCTCATCCTGTTTACCGCTTATAGTCAAAGGCATTCTTAAAACACTATTATCGGACACCCTTGTCCAAATGATCGTTGGTGCTGGATACCCAGTGGCTTTACAGTCAAGGATAACGGTATCCCCTTTATTTACTGTTCTGTCATAGGTAATGTTAGTGATTTCCGGAGGAACTGTCAAGTAAATGACACAGAACAATAATCAATAGGACGTACCACGATATCATATGCAGTAAACTATAACATAGAGACAAATAAATATACATGATATAATAAGTGCTGAAGCTTTTTTGTATCGTCATAAACATGTACGCGAAATCATGCTGGAATTTAATGAAACAGTTTTAACCAATCATAAGGCGCGCAAATAAACTAAACATGGTTAAAAAATACGATATCGACTGACTTCGGAATAGCATAAGTATCACAGCATTTAATTTGTATTGGGGCTAATGAATCTACCTCGGGGATTGACGAAATATAAAAGAAAAGAGAGGCCCCAAGACGTCACTTTCCTAAATACTCGAGGCAAAGCTATAGCATTCCAGTAATTCACGTACCTAGTTTTCGAGGACTAAACTTATTTCAGCTGTTACTTGAGTTTAATATGAACGTTTTTATTGAGATACCAATTCCAAAATACCATACCTATGACTTCAATCCTCACGTTGTAAGCCCACGCATTTCCTCCGTCTTGCATCCTACACTGAAAGGTAGCATTCTCTTTTTGCGTTATCCTATTTATTGTCAACGTAGAAAATTTACTTGTGCTATTCAAGCGGAATCGAGCCATGTAATCGTGGCGGTTGTATAAAACAGGGGTTTTGCCCGTTACAACATCTCCAATGTCATCAGGAACTCCAGAACCATAACGAATGCTGAACAGTTTCAACCGTATGGTCTGACCACCCAACAGATTGTATTTCCACGTTACTTGATAATTTGTAGTCCCCTGCAACACTCGCATAACAGCAGTTTGAACGTTATTGCTTCCAGCCACCGTTTGATTCCATGCAGGAGGCGGGGCAGTCCATACAAATAAAGCATCTGCAAAGAAAATAAATTGTTTATTCGCTTTTTCAAGAAGTCAAAAGAGAGAGATATCAATTTGGTCATTTTATCTGTGACTTCGCCAGTACAGTGATATCTCAGTTTCACAGAGATCTTAAATGAAACATTCCACTTTCATTACGAAGCTGTTTCATCTGTATTTTAATGGAGAAATCTAATTGCCTTCTCTGTGCACAACGTTCAGTGTTTTTATCTTCTTCACGGTTATTGAAAAGAGAAGACAGAAAAAGATGCAGTATATTAAAAGGCGTCTTAAGGTCTTTTGAAGTAGGCTGCGGGAGAGAAGAAGGGAAAATGCCAATGAGAGTAACTGACCTAGTTACCTCAGTTTCAACCATTCTTCAACACAAATTTTATTTATCGGTACAGACTGTAGGTCCACAATTCATCGGTATTTCGAGCTAATATTTGATAATGGAGCCTATAAGGGGGCAACCTAATTAACAAAACACTGGTAAGCAGCAGCCCCAAACGCTTAAGTGCTTAAAGCGTGGTTTAGTGGGAAAAAAATTATGATTAATGTGATCTCGTTGAGGCAGTACAGACTATACAAAGAATATTTACTGTTACCACTGTTATTCGTTGCTATCGCTGTCAAATGTTGAAATTGTTTTCGAATAAAAACAGATCAATGAAACAGATCAATGCTAAAAGGAAGTAAGTCGGCGGAAAGTTGTAAAATTTGGCGGACGCTTTTATCATATATCAAGAATAAACTGATGCTCTTGTTGCTTTGGCTTTCAGTTTAAGGGTCATTTTTTTTCTCTTATTCTGTTAACAAAAAACCTGAAAGAATCTGATTTTGAGATACAGCCACTCCAAATTTCTTTATGCTGTATCTGTCTTGTTCGTGTTTTGAATCACACCAGTTTTCCGCTGTTTATGTTTGGCTTAATCCATCAAGGTTGGTTAAACATTTGACACCCCTCTGGACTGTTCACAGCCTTCTAAGGGCCCATAAGTGTTGATGCTTGTAACTTTTTTTCTCTCTGAAGTGAGTCTTGAAGCGGGTTATATTACGTGGGAGTCCAGCTCCCTATCCTCACCCCTCGCGATTCGCACCCATTTTGCTTTCCATTATCGCCGGCTAGTTTGCATGAAGTACTCAGGCTAAAAGCACTAGTCTAACGCTGCTTAATCTTTGCCACTAAACAAATTCTCGTGTGTACGTTATCACTTTATAGCAACATCTTAATACGATATTCGGTTTCCCTGCATCAGATTTATAATCCATTGTAACGTTTCCACTGATGCTCTCTCGTATTTTGGATTAAAGCGCTAACTGTCCATCAACCAATCTAAGAGGATTTTTCACACTCTAGATGTGCTACTTTTCAGAGAACAATTGCTTGCAAATTGTGCCCACAACCATTATTATCTTAGTCCATTTAATGTCCAGTAAACTAGGAATAATTAACGCAATAATAATAATAATAGTGATAATGATGATGACAATAATGATTTTTATAATCATTCTAATTGTAATAATTACAACAATAATAAAGACCATGATAATCATAATAATTCATACTGCAGATATATTTGTTCATTAGCCGCTTGTCCTATTCAAGGCGTTCAGACAGTAGAGCGCGGGAGAAAAATTCACGAAGAAAAAAAACGACCGTTCTCTACTCTCTGAACGCCTAGAACAGGGTATTTGTTCACACACCATATTATACACAAAGCGCGGATTTCACTCTGCACTCAGAGCATTCTCTATCCATACCGGAGTAGACAATTCACGATGCACATTAACGCCAAAAGACATTGATAATACGGTGATAAAAGGATCAGTGATTTTGTGGGTTCTTTTGGGTGGGGACCTAATCTTTGGCGCTTAACCTTCTAGCCTGAGTATCAGGACTTCCTAAGGGGCTTCCATCTTTCCCCTTTTCCCCAGAAACGCCTGATACTCAGGCTATTAACCTTCCCGTCAGAAATTATTAATTGAAAGAGATTTTGTTGCACTTCTGTTTAGCGCTTACAAATACTGATAACTATTTCAGTTTCCTTCTAGACTACGAGTAGTCCCCCATTTTGCCTTAGGGATAGTAGAGCGAGCGAAACGCGAGCGCACGTGAAAATCACCCCACGCGAGAAAAGGCGACACGCGGCTGTCAATTAAACCGGCGGTCGCAAGACTATCAAGCTAATTTAAAAGTAATTACCAAGAGAGGAACGACGCGCTCCAGCCCAAAGAGTCACATTATCTTAAGATAAACAAGCTGGAGTTTAAAAATCATTGCTTAAAGAGCAATCTTGTCCCAGTCCAGTTCTCCATAATTTATGTAGCTTCAGTTTAAGCTGCAATTCATTCTTCGAAATTTGGATGTGTAAATCACTAAGGAGAATTTAAATACATCCAGCAAAAACTACTAACCAGCTGGGCCCCGCGTGACCGAACATTGCAGGAAACCTTCACATTCACGGACAAAAGAAAATCGCTTTTAGATATTTAGATCCAGGAGGCACATTGAAGAAAATTAAACAACCTAAAAGTTTATTTAGCCGCAAGTGCTATCCAGTCTAACAAAACAATTCACGCCGCAATCCTTGATTTTTCAAAAGCATTCGACAAAGTTCCCCATCGCCGACTCTTGAAGAAACTTGATTATTACGGAATTCGTGGCCCACTACATAACTGGTTTGAATCGTTTCTAACACAGCGTACCCAATCAGTGGTAATTGAGGGGGCATCATCTGCCCCTGTAGTTACGACGTCTGGTGTTCCCCAAGGAACAGTCTTAGGACCGCTACTGTTCTTAATGTATATATATGATTTACCTGATAGTCTTAACTCTACCGTTAGACTTTTTGCTGATGATGCATTGTTATATGGTACAATTTGTTGTGATGAAGACACAGCCGATCTCCAAGAGGACTTGTATAGATTAGAAGATTGGCAACAAAAGTGGAAGATGGAATTTAATCCTTCAAAGT
>BOPM01002086.1:18939-29385 GCA_022179025.1 Porites australiensis
CCTACAAAATGGTATAATTACCCATTTTTATCGGATTTTTACCCTAAAAAAGGCCACCTAGAATTTTCGGGAGCCTTTTCCTATCCCTATAATTTTCGGATCACTGGACTTTCAGCTAGGAAATCCGAACAGATGAAAAGTTTTTAGGGGATAAAAATATGCCTATATCTACCGTTTAAATACTAAAATACACTTAACAATGCTATTTTAGCTGGTTTTGAAATATATCCTCGTTGGGTGCCCCTGATATGTGATCCAAATTTTTCGTTCCGTTTTAGCTCGTAAATTAAAAGTTCCAGCTACTCTAGCCTGTGCCAGGTTCTCAGATAGTATAGTGGGGACGTATTTACAGCGAGCAAAGCGAAAATAAGAAGCGCGCATATTCCATCACTCCCAAGAAGAGGGCCGGGGTGAAAGTTGGGTTCCAAAACATAATAAAGGTCTATAAAAATCCAGGTAAATTACTTTAAATACAATCATTCACTATCAAAATTTTTCAACCCATTTTTATTAATTTCGGCACGTCTTAACTTGTTTTCTTCTGAATCCATTGCATTATAGATTTTTTTAAATAACATTTTTAAGAGGCTGTCTCAGTAAAAACCGCCCACTCAATTTCGCGTGAAAAATAATTTTGCCTGAAACTCTGGCGAGGGAAAGGCTTTATCAAGACTATAACTAAAATAGGTTTGCTTTGATTCACAGTAACTTTCTGGCCGCGCTGGGGGGCGCCGAGTATTTTGTCCCGCCACGGTCATTTTGCACGTCTTGAAAACTGACAATTTGGCATTTTTTTTTTACTTAGCATGATCTCGCATTTCATTTCGTGACTTAAGCCAATGGTTGATGATACAAGGGACCAGGGAAAGTAAGATTTTCGAGGGAAGTGGATGTTTTGTTCGATTCTCGTATTTCATGTTCGTGACATGTTGTCGTCTCGCCTTATTTCAGACATTTATACCTTGTTTTAGATGGTTTTAGATTGCTTGCGAGTGGTTGTAGATGTTTTTGAGGTGGTTGTGGATGGTTGTAGGTGGTTGTTGAATTTTTTTGAGGTGGTTGTAGGTGGTTTTAGGTGGTTGTAGATGGTTTTAGGTGGTTTTAGGTCGTTCCATGTATTAGTAACTACGTTGACCGAAACCGGAAACCGCGCATGAAAAGTCTCAGGGTAGGAGTACGTAACCATAGGACACTAAAAACACTGTCTAATTTAAACAATAATGATTATCATAAAATAATACTTCAATAATCTCCTACCATTCTAAGAAAAAGCCAATAAAGAATGAAATAAATAAATTAGCTGTAATCAATTACTCTATCTAAAATATTGCCTTAGGGAATGATTTGCCTGCGTGCAGACGTCTCCTATTTCCTTTGTTGCACGCGGAAAAGGGACCTTTTCCGCGTGCAACAAAGGAAATAGGAGACGTCTGCACGTAGGCAAGGAATGATAAGAAGTGAGTCTTTCCGATAAAGCTATGAACAAAATGAGGCCCAGTACATTCTCTAATTTAATACTGAGTGGATTCGCCTAACGAGAGAAACAAAGATTGCCCTCAGTTTCTGTCTCAAAAGGCTGATCTACTTCAAATAGCTTTGCGATTTGCGTTTAGTTGTATGAACACCTTTGTCAATTAAAATACTGCGTGCTAATTTACGTTGAGAGGAAGATGTGTCACGCGGGAGATTCTGAAAGAGCAATGAAGCCATTCAATAGTTTTTACGAATTCAAAGGATCCTTTTATCTTTTTTAAGTCAAATATTTAATCATAGTCCGTGATGATCGATAAAAAATATGCACACACAAAATTACCGGATTATTCCCCTTTTGTTTCCACCACGTTAAGACCGGACCCGGGAGACGGCGGAAATCGAGCCTACGTTAATGGCGCCTAAAAGTTAGTGAAGTAATCGTTAGAGAAATGGCCACGTTTAATCATGTCGGAGTCCAATGAGGCTAATTTAGGCTTTAGTCACATAGTCGTCGTGTCTACCGCAACCTACCTACCTGTGTATTGTAAAGATAAAAGAACTTGCAGCAATAACGAAATGAAGAGCGCACAGGATATCATGGCTGCAACCAATTTTTTGCTTCACTGTCACAGAAGAACCCCATGCGATGACATCAGATGAAAAACGTTTTATCCACGCCTACGGATTGCCAGGGCAGAAAGATACCGCGCAAATGTGACGTTAGCCAGCGTAGCAAGAACGAGGAACGAGAGTCAAACTAAAAATGTATTAAGTCCGTCCTAATATGCAAGGGCTACGCAGCCAGCATTTCGAGAAGATGCGTATATTTCTTTGGCCCAAAAAATTGCCACCTCGGGGCAAAAATGTCGCTTTATGCCGTTTTACCGACGTTGCTTTTGTTACTTGTTTACTGAATAAAATAGAAGATTTCATATATACCTGTGGCTGAGCATGACTCGACGCCGTTACCATATTTGGTGGACCATACCTGAAAGATATGTAAAACAGTGGCTTAACTTCTATTCGCGTCATCGATAAAGAAAAGATGGCGGCCGGCCTCAGTAGTACAAAAACTCATCAGTAACAAGCAACCTTTGCTCGCCCTAAAAATACGCCGAATCGTAGGCTATGGGTCAGGGTTAGCAGAGCTGTGCCCTAAAGTGCAAGTGAAACTATGACTTTTAATGAGACGTTGTTGTGCATAGTGTAACAGGCGTAAGTTTGTCACTGCAATGTGGCCTCTTGCAGTGACAACATTCTAACTCAGTATGCTTTTTATGATATCTTTGTCAATGTGTCATTTTCGGCTAGGAAACTGTTCAATACTCTCTCGCTCCGGAAAACAGGTTATTTCACCCTGACCTACCTTCTCCGAATTTCGGCCGAATGCGCGTCCCTTTTCATTTCTGTGATAACCTGTGATTACTACTAGTAAGTTGATTAGGGTGGGTACAGGTTATTAGGTACGAGATGGTGGAGATGGTACTTTGTGTACTTAAGTCCTTTATAGACATGACTGTTTTTCTGTCTTACCTGGCTTGATTTGCCTGGTGATCATTTTGCGGGCGTATAGCATGGTTTGTGTGGGGCCCCTAGTAAGTTAGAGAAAATAAGCATTTTGTTTAAACTGGGACATATGCTGGAATTATTTGTTGTGAGTGAGGTTCAAAAGGAAAAGTAAGCTTTTCTCATCGACCGAAATTGGAAAGAAGGAGAGGAGAGTTGCTGTGGGACGTAACAAAAAGGATTTTAACATTCTTTTCAGTGGTTAACGTTAATCTGTTAGTCACTCAGCTCGCCCGGCTGTGTTGTCAAGTGCTCGTAAGTCACTTCTTTAGAGAATCGGTCAGTTTTAGTGAGTCGGTTAGTCTGTTCGTCTTATTTCGTTTCCATGCGTTTTATTAGAGCACAGAATTAAAATTCGTTTGTGTTTTTGAAAAAGGAGTGATTTTTACCTGTTGTGTCAGTGGAATATATTTTTGAGATCATTGTTTTGAATATTAGATTTTAGTAGATGTTTGGCGTGAGAAGGTTTGGGAATCAGTATTTTTACCTGCCCAAGCGCGAAGGGCACCACAGACTGATCAGTTGTGGCTGAACTGCCGGAATCGCTGCTTGTGTCCATTTCTTCGTCGCTAAATGAAAAGGAAAATTCTGGTCAGTAGCAACAAAGTGAGTTCTTGTCTCCATTAAAATACTTAACACGTCACAGCACTTAGGTTGTGTCGTTTTGCTTCCTTGAAGTTTTTGCGCATTAAAAGGTACAGCCGTCCAATGTTATTAAGTACCTTTATTAAGAACTGAAAAAGCTACCCCATCTGTGATCAGTATTGTATTGCCTAGAGTTTAACTGGTAAGATCTAAGCGCTGCCAGGTTACAAACAAGCATATACGCAGAAGCAGTAGCGTGCTCTTCTCTAGTGTCGTTTATTTGTACAAAAGTTACTGGAGCAAACTACTTCTTCATGTTTAACCCCGATTTGTAGCGCGTCAGTTGCTCACCTCTTGTCTCCAGAAGAGTCTGATTCCTTAAAAAAGCGAATAAGATAGCATTAGAAACTTGAGCACACACTACACCTTCCTAACGCTTTTCCTAATTATAGAAATTCGTTTACGTCTGGTGATAAAAAGTACGGGTGACTCTTTAGTAAAGGGACGGGTTCGACTTTTTTATATTTCGTTTTGTAAAGGTTTGTTTGAAAAATGAACTGCAGAAATACACAGTTAATTTCTTCTTGTTGCACTAACTGTGTTTGCCGTAGGTTCCTGATTGCTCAGGTTTTTCAACAAAGCCTTGGGTAAAAACAGCCCTTCAGCTAGGAGATACTCTGCCTGAACTCTTCCAACTAACACAAATGTCATAGTTCACGTAAATTTAAGATTACATTTCCTTGCTGGTAGAGGCCTCTTTTTCCTGGTATTCGGAGGGCGGGAAGAATCTTTCTCTCTTTTCCTCTCTCCCCCGCCGAATACTGACCAGGGGAAAGAGGCCTCTGCCAGCAGGGAAAGATTAAATCTGACGAGCGAAAACGAAAACTATTAAAAAAAGTACCCCAGACGCTAAAAAAAATAAGCTTGAATATTAAATTAGACTAATAATAATTTTCGGTGTTGCATGTTCAAAGTTAATTTCGCGTATAGAGGTAGCTTCCCTTATTGCTTGGGAGACATATTAAGGAGGATTCCCACTGTTAGCTTTGTTTCCTAATTTGCTCTTTATTATTACACGTATCTATAGATTATGGTTCAGTCACCGTTTTGTTTTTCTGTCATTGTATTTATAGAATAAGTTGCTTTATTGAATGAAGTCAGGTTACTAATCTTACCATTGATACGTCTGAATCAGTCATCTATAAAGATAACAAAAAATATATAGTCATTAGTAAACTACGGCCGTGAAATAGCCTGCTTTGCAGCCTTCCCACGTACCAGACGCACTCGTTTAAACCATTTTTATATCCGCGAGATCACTTCTAGTTCTTTCGGCTACAATAAATATTTGAGGCGGAGCGCAAAGTATTAAAGGATTTGCGACGCTGAAGAATGTCGTAAACTTGCAGTTTGCTTCCGAAGTGAAGCGGAAGTTGTTCGAGATATCTTTAAGAAAGTCAAGATTACACAAGTTAAATGCCTTCATGGAAAAACGTTTGGGGACAGAAATGTGTAGTATAACGATAAGGGTGATTACTGGAGATTATTGCAGCAAGAGTGATTCGAAAGAGGAAGATCGAGGAAGTGGTACGGTAGTTTGCGTTGCGTGTAGACGAAAAGATTCGGAAAGCTATAGATTGTCAACAGGAAGAAGCAAAACACAATTACCGTGGTTTTGTAACCATTGTGATAAGAATCATTATCATTGTTCTAATTTTAGTTTTGTTTGGAAGAGTAGGTGTTTATACTTGTTTTTGTATCGCGTGTTATTGCTTTTCATAGTGTAATAATTTTTTAAAGTTTATGTTGCGATGTTGCATTATGAATCATCCTCGGTGTGGAGATTGTGCATTTTTTCAGCAAGTTTTGTAAAGGAGTGTACTGATGTTTGCTACGTTGCTGGAGAAGGTGTGGGGTTAACTTTTCATAAGGACTTCCTATATTTCCCCTACAACAACACCTTGGAACTAAGATCTCGTCGTGCGCAATTTATTTATGACAGAGTATAATCGAAACGCGGTCATTCACCTAGCAGACTTTCCGGTGAAGAAGTTAAGACGTCTCATTATTCAAAGTAGAAAAGTAAGAGTATTTGTACTTAAGGGTATGTGGAAAAATATCATTTCTTACTATTCCTCCGCACTCACAATTAATTCCACAACCACGACGCCGTATTGCACGCTCACATTGAGTCCTGATATCTAAGGTCTTCATTCCTTTTTGCGTTTGTATCGCTCTCGACTTCGTCCCGGTCTTTGAGTGAGCCATCTTGACCTCGATCATTTGCAAACTCTTGATCACCTACGTAGTGATTTATACTTTTTTCCTGTAATCGTGATTTTCCGCTTTTCATAGCATAAATTGCATTTATTTCATGCTTTCTCGAATTCAAGTTCAACGGTTAAACACATACACTAAGTAATGGTGAGATTTGAGGTAAGTCGGAGTAGAAGCATAGTTTGATATGACAAAGTTTACTAAAGTATTGATAAGTGCTACGACCAATCATGTTTGAGTACCACCAACCAATAGGAAACTGTAAACGACTACATAACTGTACTTTCCCAAATCAGTATTTTAATGTACATTTGAGTCACTTCAGATACATTAGATATGTACGGTGAAACCAACAAATTTTAGTCAACGAAAAGTGAGTGTACATGTAAGGTCACTTTGTCACTTTAGTGTTCGGGATACGTTGTTCGAGCAACTCGCTCGCTCAGCGGATCGAAAGTAGTCAGAATCATTCTTATTTGCTTCTTTTTTCTTTTTTAACAGCTAGACTCCTAGCAACTACAAATAAATTCTTTCTTATCTCCTCACCAAATAACAAGGGCCGAATAGTAGCTGTTAAATAGCTGGACATGTTTGGGTTAGCCGACCGTGAGAATAAAAACAAGGCAATCTTGGTGTGGGTAATGTTTTGGTATCACTAAGCCTACACGGCTGCAATCGGCAATAAGCTGCAAAACAATGAAAAACCAGAAACGCTTCATGGTTAACAAAAACGCCGATCACCTGTAGCTGTGTAAATCTTATCTCATGGACAAAATAGGAATGTTCAAAATGGCAGGCTAAGCATAATTTCAAGCACAAGTAGAATCAAAACAGGAAAAACACGCATGCGGAAAAAAACCCTGACTAAGGACTTGAAGATAAGACAGATCATCATAAACAAGAATCGCCAAAAGGCGATTTTTAACTGGGCTGCAAAGGGGCTATTTTTTCTGAGGGAAGGGGGCGGCTATACACACTCAGGCTACCATAAAACCTTGTCGGCAACCATTGCATGCAACAGAATCTCATGTGAGACTGAAACATAAACTCATTCATAACATTGTACCCTTTTGAAAGACTTTCGTAACCAAAAAAAAGAGTACCATTTTTAAGTGGGGGCTGTATAATAACTTTTAAATTCCACCATTATGAATAAAAATAAACAAGTTAGCCATTACATTCTAAACAGGAAACAATTTGCATTATTTCCACGCACCCCTCCCCCAATCCCTCTGTGCCCCAAAATATAGCGTGACAGTATAACGTGACTAATTTGACGTAACCGGAAATTCCAAAAATTGTTGTCCTTCTACGAGCATAAAATGCGACAGACTGAGCTGATTTACACTAGACAGAAATATTGTATTGTATGAAAACCAGAAGTATACTAAAACAGACAGTTAACTGCCCATTGATCCCGCCTGATCCAGGGGCCTCACTGACTGCACGGAGACTTTACTGCGCTTTTCACAAACATGCGAACTCTAAAGTTCAAAAGCCACCTTCACAATTGTGTTTATCGCTGCCGTCAATCATAATTACGATCACAATCAACGAACCTTGAAACAGAGAAACACACAAAACGGATCGAAATCCACAAATCACAAACCATCACCTTTTGAACCCGTGAAGTAAAGTTTTGTTTCCTAAGAGATCCGTTAAGATGATTGACAGCAGCGAAAAACGCAATCGTCGGTTGGGTTCTGAACTCCAGGGGTGCTTACCATTTGACAGAAAAATCCGGTTGGGGTGTCGAAAGCATAATGGTAAGCGATTTACCAGTTTACCGCAGAATTGCCACATCCGTTACGGTTTGAATCCAAAAAAGGGGGGAATTTGTGTAGAGTGAGTCTGGAACCGAGAAATTGGTTCATCGTAATCAACATTCCGTTGGTTCGTACCAACCGGAATGAAAGGACTACCTCAAGTGACATACTCCTCAATTTTCGGTTGGAATTTCCGAAAGATGACCTTACCATTTACCTTACATCCGGAATTCCGAAATTTTCTGTCAAATGGTAAGCACCCCAGAATTCGCATGTTTGTGAAAAGTGCGATCCTAATTTGCGGTCCACAGTCTACATGAAAACGCACTATTTTTTCCACAAGATGAAAAGTATTCAGTTTAAAGATTTTCCTCACGGTATTTTTCTCTAACTTAAAGGAATAAAATCCTTTGCCTTTTGAGACCTAAAAAAGTTTAAAGATTTCTCGCTCGCATGTTGCGTTCACCAGCATGCACTTCAAACAATGTAAATAGATAAAACGATCGATAACATATTTTTTACCTGATACCGATGTGAGTTAAAAATTCGCTCCAGTTCTGTTTGTCTCTTCCAAGACTAACTTTTCTTCATGGAAACTATGCCGCTTTATAACTCGTCCGAGGTATTTGTGCCAGCTAAACAATATGGAAACACTATTGACAGTGACTCCTTGGATATTAAAAAGACTGAACGTGACGCACTATTATGCCTTTGTTTACTTCTGATCACATCTTCAAGCGAAGTCTCTCTTTTCAAGCGATTCATCTCAGTGCACAATAATTGACCCTTATATTAGTTAAAATCCTATGGTTCATTTATATTAATGCTGTTTTTGCCCCTCACATTGACTGTGTTCGTTCGTATTCAAAACACCTTTACGAAAATAAAGGTCGTTTTAGTCATGTGTGTTATGTTTCGAGATAAATGGATTATACGCTATTTTAAGTTTCCATTTTGCGGTGACTTCAGTTTACATCTCCATAAAATGGTAGAAGAAATATCAAGAAACATCACGAGAGCTGAAAATTTTCAAAGGCATGTTTCTTAAACTCGGTAATGCTGACATCAATATAGCGTGCTTGCTGAATGGGCGAAAACACAGAATTGTGATCACAAGATCTTGTAAAAATTTAATGACAAAAGCTTAACAAGATACAGATACAAACAAAAGCAAACCCCCTGAAACCTCGACGTGGGCTACACTTGTATGCTCCACTCAGTCACCAAACCTTGTCAGTAATAGCTCCTATTTTCCTCAAGTCGCTCTCTGTGAAGCTCCCGGATGGGATGTCCCGGAGAAGCTTTAAACTTGTGTGCGAAATTCTCAGAGTTCCTATTTTTGTCCGTGTCTTCTTTATCCTCAGTATCCGAGATTTAGACCTCCAAAGTGGCGTGTGTTGCATTAAATAGAAGGAAATATTTAAAGGAAAAGCCAGTCTTCTAACATGGCAAAGTTGTCACGTCCCTCGCTTATGGACGTGCGTCACATCAGGATTCATCTGCCATTTATCGGCAATTGAGTTGTTCGCTTCACTGACTATGACGGCGTACAATCAAGTCTTCAGCCATTGACTATTTTCCAATTGCCCATAATACACTCTGTTTGCCCCCCAAATTTTGCATAACTTATTGTCTTAAAATGCTCTTGGGAAAATACAGTACTCCCAGGAGCACTTAAAAACAATGGTTTATGCAGAATTTGGGGGGCAAACAGAGTGTATTATGGGCAATTGGAAAATAGAGAATAGTGTCGTCAACTGGTGAAATACTTTGCTCATAAATTGTGTTTCTTAATTGCTCATGTACTACATCGATCGATAGTTCACGAAGCGGCCACGGCGTTCCAAACCTGACGCTCACAGTCATCTTTTCAGTCTTTTAGTGTGAACCTACCGTGAACGGCGTGTCGGTTGGAATGCAACGAGAATATTTCTCTGAGTTTCCCAGCGCCAACATCACCTAACTGACTTAAACTCGAACAATAAAATAATTATAGAGTGACTCCCATTGTCGAATCGCTGCGAACAACGCAAATAACCTTCTTCAGGTTCGCAACGCCTTGTGGGTTTTTCAGGGGGAGCGCAGACAAGGTACAAAAAGTAGTCGTGCAAGGCTCCGTGCAAGAGAAACTCGTATGAAACCATTTGAGAGAACATCGTTTCTCGGTACCAGACCCTCGTGTCTTCCCTCCCCCGGGAGACCACTTTTTGACACCGACGACCGAAAGCCCATTTTATGACTGGGCCGCACAGGCAGCCCAGTAAAAAAATAACCTTTAAAATGCTTCACAGCATTAGTTGGTTAAAAGAATGAAGATTATGTACAAATACATAATACAAATTAAAATGAAGATATGATCGCCACAGTGGTAATTTCAATTTAAGCAATTGCAAATTAACCCGAAATTTGTTTTCAGTTGGTTAATAGTTGTTCCGGGGGGTTAGTGTAGTTCTATTGCCCTTGATGGGATCAGTAAGTATTTTTTGTGGATTTGAAGTGGTATGGATGTGTTCGAGGAACTCGCTTGCTACACCACGAAGTACCAGAAAACTCTCTGGTGATGAATTTAAATCTTGGTCTTTAATTATTTTTCTGGGACGTGACTTCTGCTAACAATCTTAATCCTAATCTTCTTACTCTTCTTCTCTACTCAATCCTAACGTACCAGTCAAATAGTAGCGGTTTTTATAGCCAAAGCTGGACATGTTTGGATTAGCTGACCGTGGGAATAAAAACAAGGGAAACTCGGTGTAGGTGCAATCGGCAAAAAGCTAAACTC